>PVIY010046956.1:0-18152 GCA_004026745.1 Myrmecophaga tridactyla
TGGAATCTCTCCGCCATTGACACTTAGTCTCATTTCACTCTTCCCCCTTTGGTCGAGAAGGTTCTCTCCATCCCTTGATGTTAATTCTCAGCTCATTCTAGGGTTTTTTTCCATCCCTTGATGCTGAATCTCAGCTCATTCCAGGTTCTCTGTCCCATGTTGCCAGGAAGGTACACATCCCTGGGAGTCATGTCCCACGACTGGTATGTTTTTAATTGCATTCCCTCAAACCATTTATTAAATTAAAAAATGAAGCCAGGTTTATAACAGAAAAAAGTAATAATTCCCATTAATTTTGATTACTTTAAGGTAAAAAACTATAATATTTTTTGAGTCATTGAAATAAATAAAATGTTTTGCGCTACTTAATATACACACATGAGCATGTATAAATTTTTGTATGCTATATGGCAGGGGTCACATTTCATCCTTTTTCCATTTGAGTATCCCATTATTGCTGCACCATTTATTTAGTTTTGCGTGTGTGTGCGGGGAGAGGGGAGTGCATGGGCCAAGAATTGAACCTGGGCCCCCTGCACAGCAGGCAAGAATTCTACCACTGAACCACTCTTGCACCACCAGATGCATAACTTTTATTCCCAGATGCATAACTTTTTAATATTTGCATTTATGCTTGATCAATTGTCCCCATTTGCAAATTTAGTAAGAGCTAGAGCCACTGCTATTTTAACATGAATTTTTGGCACCGTAATTGTGTTTTAGGTGACCTACAGCACATGCAATCTATTTCCTTTTAATGGTGTTGCATATTGCACATATGTTTTTCAGTTTTTAATAGTTTTAAATAGTTTTATGCTTATGCTCTGCCATGCTAAATCTTTCAGATCTTAAAAAGTATTACTATAAACTTTACTTCTATGTGTAATAATGTGAATTACTCCTAGTATTCGATTCTCTTGTTTGAAAACCTAATTTCTAAGATTCAGTAGGAAGTTAGGAAGGTAAGCAGAAATATTCATAAGAATATTTCTTCAGTGGATTATAAAATAAGTAAATATAATCTATTTTAAAGCAGAATAAAGTTACATTTCATTCAAAATTGGCTTATTGTAATCATCAAAGGAAAACAATGTTTTCAGGGTTCTTAGGGATGAAGTGATGTAATTTAAATGATCTAAACTAGTGCTACAAACTCTATGGGCTGGGTATAGAAGTTCAGCATTCATTCTTTTATTCATTTATTCAACAAGCGTTAACAAGAGTTCACTCTTAAGAAGCTCCAGTCTAGAAGGAAATAGCAGCAAGTTATACATGATTAGGATATTGCACTGCATGAAAAAGAACAATCAATGTTTTAACTGTAAGCAACAGAAAATCAGGCTCACAATGCAAATAGCAAACTATTTTTCTGACATAACAAGAACTCTGGCTATGTGTGAATGTTGATGTGGGTTTAGTCACTCAGTAATGGTAAGATAAGAAGGAATATGTCATTTTTTCTGGCCTTTCCCTCATAGTAGGAAGTGTTACTGAAGCTCTGGGCATCTTTTCCCCATTCAAGTCAAGACAGACACAGGGAGAGTGGAAAGCAGTAGGAAAGCAAAACTTCTCAGACACCCCATTAAATCATAATATATATAACTCACTGGGGTTACATAGAACCCCTAGTTTTAGACAGGCTGAAAAAAAAATGAATGTTTAGCATTTTCAGTCTCTACAAGTAGGGCACTAAAGGAAAAAGTGCTTGAGAACAATTAGTTTTTGCCTCAGGGTGGAACACGTAAATCAGAACTGAAGGCAGAGGTATAGCTTCCCAGGAGTAATTTGAGTTTAGTTCTGAAGGACAAATAGGAATTAGCCAGTTGTATTAGGAATGAAGAATATTCTAGACAAAAGCATTCCCCTGAGCAAAGTCACAGAGACATCAATCGCAAAACCCTTACTTATCAGAGGAAACACAAATAGGTCAGTGGGGCTCCAAAAACGTCCTGTAAGGAGTGGCAGAAGAGGAGCAGAGGAAGAATTTTAAGCTAAAGTAAAGACTTTGAACTCTATTTTTAAAATAACATGTGTTGAAGATTTGGATAAAAGGTACATGATCAGATTTCATTTTAGCATAATATTCATGGCTATGTTTCGGAAAATGCATTGGGTATTGAAGGGGCAAACCAGAAAAAGGAAAACCACTTAGGAACCAATTGCAAAATTCCAAATAAGAAGTAATTTATGTGGAGAAAATCGGAGGGAAAAGGAGAGATCTAAAATAAGATTTTTAAAAGAATGGTGGAATTACAAATACAGACCTCCACTACAATTACCTAGCTTTCAATGTCCCTAGTGAACAACTTCTTCTAAACTTGTCTTTCAAACTTATTTCATGCTCATTTGTTTACGCCTCTACATTTTCTTTCTTATACAAAGATAACCTTACATCCTCATAAGCTTTCTATTTGGCTTAAATTCTGTAACATATTACTTGCCAGGATCCACATATAACTTTTTTTTTTTTTTTGCATGGGCAGGCATCAGGAATCAAACCCAGGTCTTTGGCATGGCAGGAGAAAACTCTGCCTGTTGAGCCACCATGGCCCACTCCTCATAAAACTTTTCTTTTCTTTTGTTTCTGTATTAATTAGGGATCTCTAGAGAAACAGAATCAACAGGGAACACTCGCAAATATAAAATTTATAAAAGTATCTCATGTGACTGCATGAACGCAGAGTCCAAAATCCACACGCCAGGCTGTGAAACCTGATGGAGGGTCTGGATGAACTCCACAGGACAGACTTGCCGACCAAAGCAGGAAGAAAGTCTGTCTCTTCCGAGTCCTCCTTAAAAGGCTTCCAGTGATTAGACTGAGCATCACTCATTGCAGAACACACTCCCCTTGGCTGATTACAAATGAAATCAGCTGTGGATGCAGCTGATGTGACCATGATTTAATTCTATGAAATGTCCTCATTGCAACAGACAGGCCAGCACTTGCCCAACCAGATGAACAGGTACCACCACTTGGCCAAGTTGACACATGAAGCTGACCATGACAGTTTCCAGTGTAAACGGCTGGTAAAACACTTGGGTGAAGCCAGCAACCTGCAAGCTTAACTCGCAAACCTAAATTGCTATAAATTGATTTAGAAAATTAAAAATTTGATCAGAATTGTACAAACATATCTCCATGAAACCTAACTTCAGTTGTTCCTCTAACAAGACCTGAAGTCTTAAGATGATTCTTACGATTTCTTAGCAGGAATGTTTTCCAGTCTTCATAGAAGCTACGGTCAACCTTCTCCATATTCTTCAAAGCATCCCACCCCCTCACCTATCTAATCATTCTTATTGGAATCTCCAAGTGGCTGCAAGGAAGAATGTGACCTCTTATCCTCAATTCAACTAGATGAAAAGGAGAAACAAATTATAATTAATGGAATAAAATGGATTACCTTAATTTTTAGAGGGACTACACATTTCCAGCACTTCTTCCTCAGAGTTACCAAACTGTTAACCTAGTAGGAATTTCAAGCAAGCATGCAGATTGCAGCTTGTCTCACAATCATTGAATGTAATGTTAGGATACTTACAAGATACCCACACATTTCTCCTCTTTGAGAGCACATCTCAGACCTCTGTAGTTTATTAAGCAAACTACATTCCTAAATAGAATGCAAATGTGAGGAACTATTCCTTGAAATTCCAGAAAACTCTGTTCATTATCAGTTAAAAGCTGACTCTGATAACCGTAGTTCGGTTTTGCAGTTCCCAAAACAAGGCCTCCCCAAATGTGCTGCAACTAGTCCCAGAGGTTTTATAAGTCAAAAGATTCAATGGATGTGGAAGAAATACTTGGAGTCTATAAAGGTCATATATTCTTAACAGTAGCTATTAGACTTAAACTTCCTACAATTATCTGCTTTAATCCAATATGTGGATAACCTACTAATTTGCTCCTAAACTAAGCAGGTTGTGCAGAAGAGTCCTTTTATTTCCTAGAGATATTGGCCAAAAGGGGGATAAGACATCCAAGGATTAACTACAATTTTGTTAAAGGACAGTGCATCATAGATCATGATCTATCTCAAGAGGGGAAAGATTAAATCCCAATAGGCTTAGCACTATTCTGAACTTCCCTAGGCCAATCACAAAGAGGCAAGTTAGTTGATTCTCAGGATTATTTTACTGTTGTTGACAATGAATAGCTAATTCATCAGCAGTAGTGATCCTACTTTATGATCTTACTAGAACTAATATTTCATAACTCCTCCCCTTTAATGATAATGCAGAAAAAGCATTTGTCCAACTAAAGTCAAGTTTAATATAGCTACCTTCACTGAGGCTTCCAAATTATGTTAAAATTTATTTCTGTTTGTTCATGAAACAGATAGACATGCTCTGAGATCCCTAATTCAAAAGAAGAAAACAAGAAAGAAACTGATCAATTTTATAATCTATACCTTGACTTAATTGCCAAACTGTATCCAACTTGTCTTAGGGTAGTCGCTGCAGTTGCTAAGTTGGCTGATACCTCAGATGACAGTGTTCTAAGCTCTCTCTTATATATGAAGGTCCCCTCTTCAGTACAAACTCTTCTTATAGATGAAAATACCCAATGTCTTTCTGCTAGCAGATTGACCTCATATAAATTCCTTTTACTGACCCTCCCACAGATAACTATCCATCAATGCAATTCCCTCAATCCAGCTACACTTCTTTCTCTCCCAGAGGAAAGCAAGCCCCATGGCTCTTTGTCCCTTGTTCATGAATGTTCTACCCATAGAATGGATATCAGAAACATCCTTCTCCAAAATCCTGATTTGATTCTTCTTGTACATGGAATTTACTTTATGACAGAAAATGATAGCCATCAGGTGTTATACAATAACTCCTCCCAGGTACCTCTTGAATATAAACCCTTACCTGAGGTTAAGCGAGCTAGCAGACTCTCAGAAAATAAACATTAATTCAGAAAGTAAATATGCTTTTGCTGTACTCCATAACTGTGGAATGTTTTGGCCTTCTAATGAATGACTTCTTTAAGGCTGTAAAATACCCAAGGGAAGTAGTCATTATAAAAATAGAAACTCACTCAAGGAGAAATGCTGAGGAACATAAATGAAATGTTTCTGCTGATATTTATGTTAAAAAGGACAGCAAAAATAACAATGTTGAATCAACAAACAGCTTATAATTTAAAAATCTGTAGACAAAATTAAGGATGATTTTCAAGGGTTTCTAAGTACAATTCAATAGTTGGCTTCCAAAATTGCAAAAGAAAATTGGCTCAGAGCTAGATGGGCCCCTCACTCTGATGGACTCAGGTTGTCCCAGGATGGCCATCTGGCAGCACCTGAGTCCCTAAAATGGTCCATAGCCAAGACTTTGCATGCATACATCCATCACCATCCAGGATCTTCCATTTTGACTTAAAAAAAATCATTGGATGGGGGAATTAAATGAAAAGCATGTTCCATCTCAATTAACCCAATATGGCTGCTGACCTCATAAGCAAAAGAAATGGACATGGAAGGGGATGCCTCGGGAATCATTCAGAAGCTGGAGGTCAATAGAAACCAGAAGAAAAAGAAGATACTGCCATGTGCATTGTCATGTGATGGAAAATCCAATGACTAAAGATTGCAGCAACCTAATCCAGAACCCAGGACATCCCAGTCTTTGGGAAGAAGCATTACCCTACTGGTGCTTCAGTTTTGGACTTCTCCTATCTTCACAATTGTGAGCCAATAAATTCCTGTTGTTTACGTCAATCCATTGTATTACAGCTGAGAAACTGAAATCTTTAAGCAGAACTTTAGTGGAGACTATGCTGAATTATTTTCCTTTTATTCCCATATTAACCCAAAGACCCTAGAAATGGTAAGAAGAATCCAGGTTGTTAGCATTCATTTGCAAACTGGTAGTTTTTTTTTTTAATATTGCTGGCTTTTAAATCTGTCCTTTCAATAGAATCTCTCTTCAAATCTTTTTCTTTCTCTGCCCTACTAGCCATGCTCTTGCTCCTGTTTTGCTTTGCATTTAATGGACTTGCCATTTTCCAAGAACTTACTGAACTGATTCACTGTCACTGTATAGACAGCCACAGTGTATTTACTTCACTGTGTATTCTATTAGGCTACTGATGTGGGAAATGATAGATAGAGTAGGCATTGACTACAAGGGGTAGAAAATGACATAAATAAATATAAGACAGACCAATGCAATGCAAATTGATGATCACAACAACAATACTGTGAATAATGTACCCACAAAGTGAAAAAAACATATATTCTGCAATTGCTATGTTCCCTATGCCTGATCTTGCGTGCTGTTTAGCTACCTTTGAACATTTTGAGGGACAAAACTAAGAACAAAAGATTTAGAACACTCCAACAAGCAAATCCCTGCCTAGCTTGTCAAATTGTACATACTTACTTTACAATTTATCACAGCTTGTGTTCTTGACCTGACGCTAGGCTAAGAGATTCAAGAGCAGCATGTTCCTATACCTTAGCATACTCACCTATAGAGATATTTTGATAGCTTCTTTGGAAAAGTGTAATCTGCTCAGAGACAAAATATCTAAGAGGTTTTAACCTCTTAAATGCTGAAATACAATTTACTTTTCTGTCTTTTTTTTTTTTTTTTTAATTTGGTCATTTGTTTCCTTCCCCTTATGTGTTTTATGCTTTGCCCAGCTCCGTTACTCAGAGCTCCTGGAGGGGATGGATGTAACTTACACTGCCAGCAGGGTAAGAGCCACCAAGTGCAAGTATATGCAGTCATGGGAAGTTAAATGTGTGGAAACTGAGACCTCATTCATTTTTTGATACATTCAGTAATTATGTATTATCCAACTTGTGCTAGACACTATGCTATGTCCTTGAGATGCAAATATGGTAATAAGACCATTTACCCGTGGGAATTTCTCCACAAATATTAATACGTGCAAGAGACCGGAATCCAAATGGAAGGATAAGAATGACATTTTTCTTTTTTTTTCCTTGTAGGCTGTATGGCGGGGGTCACATTTCATTCTTTTTCCATGTGAGTATCCCTTTATTGCAGCACCACTTGTTGAATGTTTTTGTTTTGTTCTCTCTTTTTTTTTTTCACTTGTTTGCCAGTTTGTTTGTTTGGCAAGTGCATGGACTGGCAATCAAACCCAGGTCTCCTGCATGGCGGGCAAGAATTCTACCACTGAACTATCCTCGCACCCCCAGCAGATATTTTTCTTTTATTTGTGAAGCATGTATTCTTTTTAGGGTGAAGACTGTAAAAACTTTTAGCTTTAAAATTTTAATTATAATTTTGACAAGTCTATAACATTTGAAAAGATCAGAAGGGTGTAGAGAAAAGAACATTACAAAGAGAAGAGATATGAAATGCAAAGACCCAGAACAGTAAAGAAGGTGGTAAACTTCTTTCAGGACCTGAAAAAAAAAAAAATGTCTTATGAGGATGAAAGACAGAGCCTCAAGAGGCAGGTGGTTGTAATATCATCACCATTAATAAATATTCATGAAGATTTTAAAAGTAAGAAATTCCATGATTTCAATCATATAAATTATAATTTTGTTTTTATCATGCTGCCAATATGATTATGAGACAGTTCTGTCATAAATTCCTGTATACTAGCAATTGGCACTCATTCTATGATCACACAAGGATAGACTTAACATGCAAAATGCATAGGGACACTTCAGATGTGCCCTGTAACTTCTCATGTGTTGGGATAGGTCCCTCTCTCACAAATGCATATGGGTCTCGCTTACCCCGATGTGACTTTGGAAGCAGTGTCTGCCCAGGAACACTGAAGTATATATCCCTACTGACTCTTTCTTGGCTTCCTTTGTTGTCTGCCTTCTCAAAACTTTTCTGATCCTTTGTTAACTATTGATTCTCTTACCCCTCTTTCTCCTCCGTTTTGCTAAATATAGGCTTTCTTAAGTTCTTCCTTGTATTTCTTGACTTTTCTCTTTATACTCCCTTCTTTTGTATTCAAAACTTGAAGCACTTAGCAGTGCACAGAATTTATAATAAAAGTAAATATTTATTGAGTTTATTACCACTTGTTTTATGTTTTCCTTTATTTTTTCTTTTTTAACAAAATACCGCATTGCAATTAACCCTTAAAACAACTCAGTTTTTCTTTCTGCTGTCTCATCATTCCCTAGTCTTCAGCATATCACACAGGAGGTTGAACAGGGGAGTATCCTTAGCATATTTTACAGTTAAGTAACTTGCCCAAGATCACAAATTAAGTGGTAGCAGATCCAGGATTCAAACACATACAAACTGACTCAAGATCACAAGCCTTGATCATATTAATACTGTTTCATCAAAGAGTGATCCTGTCAAGTAAAATCAACTCAACAACAGATGGTTTGTAATAACTGTATTGGTGTAAGAATTAGAAAGGAATATTTTGAATCCCCACATCATCAGTTATTAGTTTTATGCATCTGGGTAATTTTTTGACCTACTCTGAGTTTTATTTTTCATCAATGAAATTAATATTTGAAAAATCACATCTATGGTGTTAGTATAAGGATAAAATTAATGCAAGCATTTAGTGCCCTTCCTAGAACACAGCATTTAAATCTATTATTTTCTTTCTTTGATAGTCTCCAAGGTAAATATGCCTCTTTAGTTTTCAATAGCTGTACTACTGAATGTTGTTTCCTACATCAAGTTAGTTAATTATATATCTGGTTAAACTCCTTTCTAAGAGGTAGATTATTTTTTCATGTTTCTTTTTTATTATGAATACAAAAAGTATTAACTTCCATCTAGTGTACTGCCAAAGACCTACTCCCCTCCAATGAACACTGTATCTTCTGTTCCGTTAAATTAGCATTTTCCTTTTTTTATTTAAAGTTTTTATTTAAGAAAACAAACAATACACTTAGAACCACCAAAAATGGATATCTTAGTTTATCCATAGGCATATTTTAAAAAGTATCCAAACAATCATTACAAAGCTTGTGTTTGTACAGTTAGTTTTATAAACCAATTTAAAATTATGGCAAACAAGGAAAAAATGTACAAATAAGATATCAGGGTTTCTTAAATTCTAAATATTAAATGCTAACATAAATGCCATTTGATTAGCTGTCAAAACTGTGAACATTCTCAAAATACCAAGTAGAAGGTTATTAGAAATATCAAAGTTGCTATAGTAATGATCTGTTACTGAACATTTTTAAGTTTTTGATTTCAGGAAAATATAAGGATGCAAATATTGTTACAATTATATATGAATCTTTTAACCACCAAAAATGAATAACTTAGTTAGCTTTCCATAGGCAAATTTAAATAAAATATCTAAATAATTTTTGTACAGCCCATGTCTGTACAATATGTTTCATAAACCAATTTAAAATTAAAGCAAGCAAGAAAAAGTCTACAATCCTGTACCGTCCTCCAGACCTCCTTCTCTGTCTTTCTTCAGTTGCCAGAGATTCCTTTAATATTTCTTGTAGGGCAAGTCTCTTGTTGGCAAATTCTCACAACTGTTTAACTGTGAAGATTTTAACCTCTCCATCAAGTTTGCAGGACAACTTGGAAGGATAAAGAATTCTTGTTTGGAAGTCTTTCTCTTTTAAAATCTTAAATATACCTTACCACTGCCTTCTTGCCTCCATGATGCCTACTGAGTAGTTCGAGCTCAGCCTTATGTGCTTCTCCTTGTATGTAATACATTTCTGTTCTCTTGCTGCTTTCATGACTTTTTGCTTCTCTTCAAAATTTGGCATTCTGATAACTATCTGTCTTGGAGTAAGCCAATTTGGATTTATTCTATTTGGTATTCTTTGGGATTGTTTTCCCAAACATTCTTTGGATGTTTATGTCTTTTGCTGGGAAGTTTTCCCTCATGTTTTGGTTGGTTAAATGCAGCTAGAATGCAATATACCAGAAATGGGTTGGCTTTTATAAAAGGAATTTATTAGGTTAGAAGTTTACATTTCTAAGGCTATAAAAATGTCCAAACTAAGGCATCCATATAAAGATACCTTGACTCAAGAATGGCTAATATCTGTCAGGGAAGGAATGACATCTGCTGGTCCTTATTCACAGTTGCATTGCTTCCAGCTTCTGATGCCAGTGATCTCTTCTCTAAGCATCTGTGGGCTTTCACTTAGCATCTTCAGGACACAATTTCTGGGTTCTGACTTGCTTAGCATCTGGGCAGGGACATTGCAACATCTGCTGGGCTCTGCATCTCCAAACACCTGTATCTAGGTGTCTGCTCTCTCTGTTGGTGCTCTAAGCATTTCCAAATGTCTGCGTCTCTGTCAACTCTGAAGCAACTGTATTATTTTTTTCAAATTATCTCCCCTTGAAAGGACTTCAGTGAACTAATCAAGCCTCACCTTTAATGGGTGGAGTCACATCTCCATCTAATCAAAAGACCACACCCATAATTGGGCACATTACTTCTCCATGGAGTAACCTAATCAAAAGGTTGCAACCACAGTTGAGTGAGTCAATCTCCATGGAAACAGCCTAATTAATGGTTTCCAAACTACAGTAGTGAATCAGGATTAAAGGACATGGCTTTTCTGGGGTACACAACACTTTCAAACCATCACACTCCATTATATCTTCAACTAGCCTTCCTATCCCTTCACTCTTTTCTTCTCCTTCTGGGACACCCATAACTCTTATGCTTTAATGTGTCTATCATTTCCCTGAGATCAAGTTGCATTTTTCCATTTTTCTTGCCATTTGTTCTTTAGAGCATTCAGGTTCAATTGTCCTGTCTTCTAATTCACATATTCTTTCTCATACCTCTTGAAGTCTACTATTAAGAGTCTCTAATATACTTTTAATTTGATCTACAGGATCCTTCATCTCTTTGATAGCTGATATTTTTCTATTTATTCTCTCTAATTCTTCTTTATGCTCCTCTAGTGTCTTTTTGATATCCTTTATGTCATTATGAACAACCTTAGTTAGTTTCAAATTCTGTGTCACCTCAGATAATTTAATTTGGTCATTAAGCTAAGCCACATCTTCTTGAATCTTCACATGCTTTGTGAGCTTCTGTTGTAGATGGGGCATTTTAATGTCTTAGTAAGGTTATTTTGCTGATTTAGTTCCTTCCTTTGTCTAAGATTTTGAATCTACTTGTATTAGTTTTGAAGATCCCCTTTTGCATTTGCTTTGTCAGTCCTTCCCTTTGAAACCAAGTCCCTATTCTCAAGGGGGGATTGCAGTTCTACTAAGGGCTTTAATGAGAGCCAAGCAGATAGAAAATTTGTCAGACTGGTGTTTCCTCTTCTTCCCAGCAGATGGTGCTCATGAGTCTTCTCGTTCCCTTAGGCCCACCTGTCACCAACTGCATATACAATGTCTGGTGGTGAGTCACTATGCTAAGCTAGGTGGGCTTTCTCAGCCTCACATCTCCATCCTCTTACACCTGAGAAGGGGCACTTTATCAGGACCCAAAAAGTCCTTTTCACTGGTTAGATGTCAGACCAGCACCACTCTGTTTCTCCCTTTCCTCCCTGGGGAATGATCCTACAGTCTTTGCCAAAAACAAAACAGGTGCCAACAGCAGCATGTCACAGGGATGGGGAGTAGGCATTATACCTTCACTAAATGGAGTCTGAGCACAGGTAAACATATCTATTATCTTCCAAGTTTACCATGGGAACTCCCAGCTATGGAACTGTATTAGCTTGCAAATGCTGCCAGAAAGCAATATACCAGAAATAGAATGGCTTTTAAAAAGGAAATTTAATAAGTTACAAGTTTACAGTTCTAGTTCTGAGAAAATGCCCAAACTAAGGCATCAACAAGAGGTTACCTTCACTCAAGAAAGCCAGATGCTGTCTAGAACACCTCTGTCTTTTCGAAAGCACATAGCTGGCATCTGGCGGTCCCTTGCTCCTGGGTTCTGTTGCTTTAAGCCACTGTTTCCTGTGAGGTTTCCTCACTTGGCACCTGTGGGCATTCACTTAGCACCTCCAGAACACAACTCTGGGTTCTGACTTGCTTAGCAGCTCATGGGAAAGCACATGGCAATATCTGCTGGACTCTGCATCTCCAAATATCTGGGTCTCATGTTGGCCCTATCAGCTTCGAAGCTACCTTTTTCCAAGTGTCTGCATCTGCACTCAGGTTTCTCCAAAATATTTCCCCTTTAAAGGATTCCAGCAACCAATCAAGACCCACCTGGGATGGGTGGAGTCACATCTCTATCTAATCAAAAGGTCATACCCACAATTGGGCATGTCACATCTCCATGGAAATTATCTAATCAAAAGTTTCTGCCCTGCAATATTGAATCAGGATTAAAAGAAATGGCTGCCCCCACAAGATTGGATCGGGATTAAAACATGGCTTCTCTGGGGCGCAGAATAGCTTCAAACCACCACAGGAACCATCTTCCCAAGCCAGCTGCGGGGGTAGTTGGAGTCATGACTAAGTACATTCACCTTGTCCTCTCCATCTCAATTTCTCCATTTTTTCTCCAAGGGCTTCCCTGTGTAAGGGAGAAGATCTTCTATAATCACTCACACCCTGGAACCACTGTCCCAGTCATTTTTCTGTCACCGCTTTCATTGTTGTACAGAGCCAAGGTGAATTCAGCTTCTGTTGTTCTGCCACCTTGCCAGAAGTCCCCTACATGAGCATTTCGATCCATTGTAGACCATTATTCTAAAAATGATTGAGCCATTGGTACAGTTGTTTGGATTTCATCATTTGAAAAAAATAGATATCCTCTTCTATTTAGTTGTATTCATCTTGTTCCACTTTCATATATCCATCTACTTATATATTACCTCTACCTGTTAGAAATTAAAATGACTTCAAGTTATTTAAACCTTTTTTCTTTAAATAATTTAGTAGATGAATTGTTCTTTGATACTTTTTTTCCTATGCTGCATATAGGTTTTTCCAAATTCCCTTTAGAACACATGATTTTCCTAATTTTTAAAACAATTGTTTGATCTGCTTGCATTTTTGAGTGATTCTGTGAGAATATCATCACACTATGACTTCTAGCAAAGTCATCAATGAACATGGCTTGATCCTTTGTCTCAAAATGCTTACAATTCAAAGATCAGAAACATTTTTCCCAAACTTGGTTCTCTTAATAATACACAACAGTATCAGCTACCATTAAAAAGTATGTACTTAAATATCTACTTTTCTCCAACAAAAATAATGTTACTTTACTTTACATAATGCTTTTGTTTCCCAAACTATTTCACATGTATCTTCTCATTACATTTTCATAAGAATCATTTAAAGAGAATTCTCCCACACAAATAGAGAAATTTAACTTGCCTGGGTCTCAGTTACTCAACATACCAAGTTAATGTGGGCATCCAATGGAGGGAAGATCTTAAGACATTTCCTTCTACTCCTCTCTTTACTTCTGTAAAACAGGAAGTTTTACAACTAGGTATTAACAGCAAATGTGTTTGCCACAGATGTTAGAAAATATTTGTTGTACCAAGAGCTTTTGGTTTTGGATTTTGAGGGCCTGTGGTTATATAATATATCAGCAATTGGCTGAGGTATAGAGGTATGGAATAGATTGATACATTAGAGGCCTTCTTTGATCTGAAGCTTACTGATAATCTAACCCTCTACAAACAGCAATCTACAATAATTCATTATTATTTTAGTTTCCTTTCCCTTGAATCTTTCACATGGAGATGAATGGCAATGATCTAGGGGAGGTTTATGCTTTCCCAATTTCCCTGAACAAAATGCAACCAGTATGTTTCCTCAAAAAAAAATTACTATTTTTCATGTACTTAAAGAGCTAGGAAGAGAAATTTTCCTGATTTTTAGTACAAACTTTCTTCTATTCTTATTTAACTACCATTATAGGTTGTATACTTTTTATCATTACCTCCATTTAATGAATAGCTTCCATCCCATGCCTGGGTAAATTGATGTTTGATAATAACTTATAATTGCACACCATGAATGATTTTATTATTTGTGATTTTATTCAGCACATGACCCTTTTGTTTGCCTCATCCATAATTAATGTTGCATTTAATTTACCTGGTACTATACTCTTTGAGCTCTTTTTTTTTTTTTACAAAAAATCATTTAGCAAACATTTATTTATAGCTAACACATATTACATGAGTTCATGCTATAAACTCATATCATCCTGGTTCTCTCTCTCTCTCTCTCTCTCTCTCTCTCTCTCTCTCTCTCTCTCAGTTTGCTAAACTGCTGGAATACAATATACCAGAAATGGACTGGCTTTTACAATGGGGATTTATTAGCTTCCAATTTACAGTTCTTAGGTCATAAAAATGCCTAATTCAAGGCATCAACAGGGCAATATCTGGGATCTGAAGACAGACTGCTGGCATCTGGGATACCTCTGTCACGTGGCTGGCATCTGCTGATCCTTCTCTCCTGGGTTTCCTTGCTTCCACTTCTGGCTTCTCCATCTGCAGCTTTTTCTCTAAACTTGTCTGGGTGTCTCTCTGAATTTTATCTGTTAGTTTATGTGTGTGTTTATCCTCTTATAAAGAACTCCAGCAAGAGGATCGAGACCCATCTTGTATGAGGTGGGTCACATCTCAATTGAAATAAGTTAATCAAAACATCACACCCAGGATAGTTGTACACCCAATAGAATGGACTAAAAGAACATGGCCTTTTCTGGGGTACAGACAACCTCTAAACTACCACTCTTTCTTCTTTCCTTCCTTCCCTCACTCCCTCCCTCCTTCCCTCCTTCCCTTACTTCTTTCCTTCCTTCCTTTCAACACTGGGTCCTTGGTAAATTCTTCTTCCATAAAGAGTGGTCTTCTTCATCTCTGAAGCATAAGCCAGAACTTCCTGTTCATGTTAGTGTCTTCAGCACTTACAACAGCTCTTGAAACAATACAGACATTCAAAAAGCATTCCATTATTCAGGGGGCTTACATTTATTGATCACTTTTTATGTGAAAATCTATCTAATTAGTGTTTTGCATATAATACTTTACAGAAATAACTGCTAGCGGCTGGGGATTCAGGGATAGTGTCTTTGAAAGAGAAATACCTGTACTAAAAACTGAGGCATGACTAGGCACTAAATACTGTAAAGATGGGTTTTCAGAACCTTCAGAACAGAAGACCTGAGATATGGAAATGCACGAACAGTGTGTAGAACAAAAACAAGATCAGCATTATTATGGGGAGAATTGTGGAAATCTAAATCTTGACAGGTCAGTTGGAGCCTGGATATGCAAAGTTTCACATGAAAGATTTAGTTCTAAGAGCAAGGAACCACCGCTGAAAGCATTTAAGCAGAGAGGTGTCTGTCAAGAACTGGGAATGGTTTGAGGTTTTGCTTTACGTACCAGGTAACAAGTTAGCCTGACGCAGTTTCATAATGCTGACAGAGACACAAGACTCCTGGGTCAGAGACAAAGAACTTTATTAAAACATTGGCAATGGCAGTGTTTCAACATTTGCACTGCTTCCCTGAAATACATTTCCCACAGCATGATGCAAAAAGACCCAGGTACTCCCATGGTTATGTTTCCTGTGCTTAAGGAAACCAATCTTTTAAAATGGGTAATAATTCCATCTGAATTTTGCTCCAGAGGAAAGTGTTACCTTTGTTTTATCAGTCAATACATTGACCTACAAACATCTTCAATAAGATGTCTTTCATCACCTGGTTATCACATGTGATTGAAAGTTAACTGTTTCAATGCTAGTTGCCAAACAAAGTCTTAAACTGTTTTTTTTTTTTTTATTTATTGACACAGCTTCATAGTTACATATTAAATGAAGGGTGTTGTATTATTCATTGTGAGTATATTGTAAATAGCATGTCCCAAATTAGGGACTTGTTTTAATTTTAAATACTGTCTTGATATAAAAAATAGAACAATATTTTTAGGATGGAAATTCTCTAATAATAAGAGATAAGAATGGAAGTTTTATTGCTTAGTTATTTGAAAACTGTTAAAACCATTAATTCTTCCATATTTTTACCTGAAGGCATATGAAAGAAATGATTTGTTACATAAAGCCAGATTCAGCAAGCTGTACCTTTTAAATATATTTCTTTAAAAATACCATTTGTATATGTAGCAGCCACTTCTTTAGATGTAATCAGTAATCCAATAACTAGTTTTGGCCTTTAGACACCTGAAAGTCAAATCTCCCTGAGGATTTTTATTTCATTTACTAGTGTGATTTGTTTGAAAATATAACAGATCTCCCTTTCTTGAAATGGTTTGTGTTAGAAAAGGAAATGAATGCTAATAGGAACACAGATGGAGAATAGAGTACTGGGAAAATCAACTCTGAATACATTCATTGACAAGAATATATTATGTGTGACTTTTAGACCGTATACTCACACAATTTAAGAGAAAAAAAAGTGGTTGGGATGGGGAGGAGGCAATGCAGCAAAGCAAAAGCTTTACTTTAAAAAATTATAATGTTTTCACATCTGTATGTGTGTGTATGAATGTATTTATTTCATGGAAAATTTGACGTTGCTGAACCAAACTTATTTTGAAAATAATCTGTTGAAGACATCAAGTAATCACTAAATAATCAATAAATTATGTTAACTCTCTAATTCAACTGGACCAGATGCTCCTTTGAAAACAAAAATAGCAAAAGCACTGTTTATCAGTCATTTTGAATCCAAATGAAAAGGTAAAGCATAGGAAATGTATGATTCTCATGAAGTAAATGGAAATATTAGGGTCTCTGTAAAACAGGGATTTCACTCCCAAAGAGGGGGTAAATGGAAATATTAGGATCTCTGTAAAACAGAGATTTCACTCCCAAGGAGGGAGTAAATGGAAATATTAGGATCTCTGTAAAACAGAGATTTCACTCCCAAGGAGGGAATGGATAAAAAGTCTTGGGAGGGCCAAAAAAGCTTGGCTGTTACAATGGGTTTTGTCCCTCTGGAATTCAAACTTACAGGTAAAATTTTATTTCCTATTATTTAATATTTCTCATCAATGACTCCATAGTTTTTTGTTAGAAGCAGTAATGAAAAAAGGTTGAGAAACATAGTTCTAGAGTATGTTAAAGATTTTTAACCTGGGTAAAAAAGTAATATTAGAAAACAAGACGTGTTGTATATATAAACATTTGCTTGTGAGTGGTTGGCATGTCACATCTTAGAAGTTCTCTTTAAATAAGCTAATTTCGGATCTGTTACCTGAACCAAAAAATAAATAAATAGTGACACAACCAAAAACCATGCTCTGAAAATGTTGAGATTGGTAGATCAATAGATAGATAATATTTATAAAGCATTATTTTTCTTCTCACTTGTTTTACAGTATTTTCTAATATGTGAATATAATAAGAAATATTTTCAAATCTTATTAATACATTTAGCCTAGAGTGGATTAAGTGAGACTAATTTTATTACTGACAAAAAGAAACAAAATGAAATAAGCGGGCTGGATACAAGTTCTTTGAATAGACATTTATTTTATCCTTTCTGTAATGGGAAAATTTCAATGTATACTCTTTGTAAAGAATTTTGGACCCATCAATATTTTTTCAGATTTTTAATAGTGTAGCAACACTGACATCCAGTAGCTAGTTCAAAGAATCTCAGCAGCATTTTTGGTATTGATGGAAATACCCCACTCAGAACACGAAGACACACAGAAACATTACACCTCAATTTCACTGAGCAGAATTCCCAGAGTATTCATTTTTGTGTTCCCTCTTTGGCATTTTTCTTGTCACGCGCTAATAATAATTTTGGAATATTGTTTGAGGCAAAAGTTAATGTTGTCATTTGTAATATTATTCTAAGCCTCCATGTGAAATTCTACATTCCAGTGAATATTCATCATTAGCTCACTGCCAATCTATACCCTAAAATTTTGCTTCCGAAGTTCAGCATTATAGTGCACATAAATCACTCTTAATTTTGCAGGCTTACTCCCAAGAAAAAGAGGCAATAGATTAGAAAATGAATTTATGAAATAAAGACTTACATTATTGAGCAAATGTAATGTCATGTTTTTTATCTTCTCTTAGTCTTGGTAATAACATTCTTCAATAAAATGTTTCCCTGAGTTATATCTGTTGAAAAGTACACATCTTTATTTAGGTATTTAGAAGCTTTAAAAGGCTACTTTTGAAGGTCACATGCTATGTTAAAACTAACAGTCTAAAATTATGTTCTAATGCTAAGATGTAAATGGCAATTAAAACTCATGACCTAGAAA
>PVIY010046957.1:0-18128 GCA_004026745.1 Myrmecophaga tridactyla
TCTGAGATAGTATACTTGTTTGAATCTTGACAGCCTAGGCTCTTGAGAGCACTGGCCAGTCTTTCTATTTCTTATGTGTTTTAATGTAGGCTCCTCTAGCTTTGCTCTTCCCAAGAAAGCCAAGACATTAAATCCCATCATCCAGGGAGACAGGAGGTCAGTCATAGGTTGTACTATACTTCTTATCAGTTCTCCCTGCATCCTAATAATTAGTTTTACTATAAGGAATGTTACCTGAGTGTGCTTGTTGTGACTTATTCCAATTTAATTTTACTCCTATTCAGTCTAGGCCAACAAGCAAAATATTCCATCCTGACTTCCTCTTCCTAGTTTCTAAATGATTTGACTGCTGTAGGACTGGAAGGTCAAGTGTGTTACTAACAAATGCCTCATGAGCTGGGTCCAAACAGATGTGTCAGTTTTTCCCATGAGTCTTTGGCAGAAGAATGCTTCCATATTCATTAGCTATATCTGCACAGACAAGTGGAAGGAACTATGGAAAGTTTCCTTACCTACAGATGATAACTAGAAATTACCATTGTCAAGATATTTTTTATTTACTTGGGCCTTTAATTGATTGTTGTTTTCCAAGTCTTTTTGAGATGTCCAGGTAGCTTGGAGATAAATATTCCCTTAACGGTCATTGTGGTATGTCCCTATTTTCCTCTGGGCTTAATTGAAATGGGATATTATCATTTTGATTTGGGATTGGGTCACTTATGGCAGTGAATTTGGTATGTAGCCCATCTTGAACCCAGACCTAAATGTTGTCACCATTTAGAGATTTATTTTGAGGATATAAAGATCATATATCCTATAGACTCCTATCAATGACATTCCCTTGAATCCAGTCTCTCCCTCCTACCCCCTATAACTTAGGAAGGTCAGTGATTGTGTTATTTAAAAATTCCATATCAATTTTTGTGTGATGTCTTGATTGTCAAGGAGATTGTCTGTAGATAATGGGCATGATGAAATAATAATGGACATAATAATAATGGACATAATCAAAATCCATTTTGATTCTGTCTGCTCTTTGGGGAGTTTCAAGTGCTCTCTGATTCTCAGCAGGGAAGTTTTCTGATCTTCTGGTGAGAAATCAGCTGGGAATAGTTTGTGGTTAGCATAACCATAAGGTTCAGTCATATGAGAATACCTGTTTGATGGATGAAAAACAGTCAGATATGAGCAATTTTCTATGTTTTAACTGAAGAAATTTTAAGCTTTTTGAGATCAGGAGACATCCTGCTCTTTTTTTTTTTTTCTTTTTTTATGCCTTCTGTGCTGGTTTGAAAGGATGTATGTCCCCTAGAAAAGCCATGTATTAATCTAAATCCCATTTCATAAAGGCAGAATAATCCCTATTCAATACTGTACGTTTGAAACTGTAATCAGATCTTCTCCCTGGAGATGTGATTTAATCAAGAGTGGTTGTTAAGCTGGATTAGGTGACATGTCTTCACCCATTTGGGTGGGTCTTGATAAGTTTTTGGAGTCCTATAAAAGAGGAAATATTTTTGAGGACTAAAGAGATTCAGAGAAAGCAAAGCAGAACCACATAGCCACGAGAAGCAGAGTCCACCAGCTGGCGACCTTTGGAGATGAAGAAGGAAAACGCCTCCTGGGGAGCTTCATGAAGCTGGAGGCCAGGAGAGAAAGCTAGCAGATGACGCCATGTTCGCCACGTGCCTTTCCAGCTGAGAAAGAAGCCCTGACTGTGTTCGTCATGGGCCTTCTCACTTGAGAGAGAAACCCTGAACTTCATTGGCCTTCTTGAACCAAGGTATCTTTCCCTGGATGCCTTTGATTGGACATTTCTGTAGACTTGTTTTAAATGGAACATTTTCTTGGCCTTAGAATTATAAACTAGCAACTTACTAAATTCCCCTTTTTAGAAGCCACTCTGTTTTTGGTATATTGCATTCCAGCAGCTAGCAAACTAGAACACCTTCCTACCATCACAACATCGTAGCACAGCACCCAGTAAAATCATTGGAGAAAGAAGTAAATGAAAGAATGAGTAAATTTGCTGCTCATTTGAATTCCCCTTGGCCAACTCAGAATCGGAGTATATCCCTATATGTTGCATCCACCTCCTGAACATCAGACTATGACCCGTCATTACACATCACCTGTGTCCTGGGAATGGCAAATTGCTGTGTTTACTTCAAGTATATGGTGTGTGCTAATGAATGCGGAGAAATTGGTCAGGGACTGAGTGTTGGAGTAAGGTAATAAAGGGACTTGAGAGTAATGACCAGAAGTTGGGCTTTATTCCATACTTACTCAGAGTTATCCTTGAGTTTGTTTTGTTTTCTGTTGTTTTTTGGGGGGTGTGTGGGAGGTTAGGGTGGGGATGGTGCATAGGCCAGAAATCTAACCAGGGTCAGCTGGATGGAAGACAAGAATTCTACCACTGGGCGGCTGCCGTGGCTCAGCACGCAGAGCTCCGACCTGCCGTGTTGGAGGTCTGGAGTTCGATCCCTGGTGCCTCCTGCCCATATACAAATTTAAAAAAAAAAGAAAAAGAATTCTACCACTGAACTACCAGTGCACCCTGTCCTTGAGTTTTAAAGCAGAGGAATTACCTGAATAAATTTGGCTTTGTTTTAAAAGAAAATTGTGGTTACAGTCAAGGGTTCAAAAAATGTATAGATAGATAAACAGACAGATAGATGGATAGATAAATAGATGGATAGCTTGATGGATAGATAGAATGATACAGCAAATGTGGCAAATGTTAAAATTGTGAATCCAGGTCTCTGGGAGGATGGGGTTATTTTGAAGGTCTCTGTATGGGGGCTGTAATATTTTTGTAACTGTCCTCTAAGTTTCAAAGTATTTCAAAATAAGTTTAAAATAAAGGCAAAAGAAATGTTGTTTATTCTTTACTTTGATGGACAGAATACTAATTTTGAAAAGAGAGATGTATTTACCTCTGGAAAAGGAATAATTTGTGTGCGTTCAATCCTGCAAAATCATTTGTATAACACAGCATAAATTTGATTATACATGATTAATAATTGCAGATTGCCTGATTACTGGGTTTTCTTCATTAGGATGTGTTTGTAGATAAGAAAGAATTTATCCAGGTTGCATATGCATATTTCACCTAAAGAGTGGTTGGCTGTTGTTGCTAGAAACCCTCAAACATGTCATGACTGTTAAGGTGGGTGATAATGTTATAAGAGAAACCACTTTAGGCTGCTGAAATGTGGAGGACGTTTGTAGATTTATACCATGACCCTAGTTCTGCCTGCTCAGCAGCTTGCTCCTGCTCAGCAGTAATTTCTGACCTATAGTCACAGCACTGTCAAAGAGTGAGATAAGCTCCTGACAGGCATTATTAATCAGATTTCTCCGGGTGTAACAAATTGCCTCTCCTCCTGATCATTTCCATTGCATATGCCTAGTTCTTAGGAAAGTTTTCCAAACTGTGCTGTGAACCTGACATGACCCTGTTTGAACTTCTGGGCAGGGCAAGTAGTCGACAAAAGGCCAAATTAAGAGGACGTTTCTTTCCTTTTCTGTGTCCCTTTCTGGACACCAGCACCATCTCCATCATTGTTGCCTCCAAGCCTTTGGATGTACCATGCTCGCCTGGGCAGGGACCCCTCTTCCAATAGGCAGTCATACAAAAGGAGGATTTCTTGTCCACCTTTAGAGCTTTCAGAAATCTACCCTGCTACATGGCAGCCATCTGTGACAATGATTAGACACTTGTCTTTGTGGGTGCATTCCTGTCATGTGTGACTAAATGCTCAATACCCAGATTCAGAATGATGGTGGCTGAAAGTTCTGGGTTCCCCGGAGCTGAGTGTTCTGCCCAGTCGTTAGTAAATGAGCCAGGAGTGACCCCAGGGATTCTTGACCTTAGCCTGAGGCCCTTCTGTGGCTCCATGCTTGCTTTATTCTATTCATCAGACAGCCTTTCAAAATATAAACCAAACTGCATCACTGCTCTGTTAAAAACACTCCAATGGCTTCTCAACCCACTTGGAAGCAGCAAATCCAAAGTCTTTACATTCTGCATCCTGTTAGATATGACCCTTGTCATATCTCCAGCTTCATCTCCCCTTGCTCTCCTGGCTCACTCTGTTACAACCACAGATGACCTGGGACACTTTGTGACCTGGGACACTCCCAGGGTCATTTTTGCATCAAAACCTTTGCATACAGTGGCTCAGTGGCAGAGTTCTCTCCTGCCATGCCGTAGACCTGGGTTCGATTCCGGGTTCCTGCCCATGCAAAAAACAAACAAAGAAACAAACAAACCTTTGCACATAGGGTTCTTCTGCCTAGACTGCACCCGTCAAAGATGTTGCATGGCCTTTTTACTTCATTCATTGTTCAGAAATCCCTTTCTTGGCTTTGTAAAATATCCCATCCACATCCTACACATTAGTCGCCTTATTCTGACATATTATGTTCCATGTTTGTTTCATTATATTTGTGTTCTTCCTCCCTCTAGAATGTTAGCTCCATGAATGCAAGGACTTTATCTCTTCTTTACTTTTGTATTTCTAGGCCTACAATTGTCATATAGAAGATGCTTATTAAATATTTTTAAATAAATAAAGGAATGGATTTATTTTAAGGTTTCTTCAAAATCAGTTATTTAAATTTATTCAATAAATTATAGAAGCTGTAAGTCTAAAACTTTTTTAGTTCAGTTTAGTTCATGTTTTTTTTTTAACTAGTATTGTGGGATTTTCAGTTTTTTCATATAATCAGCACATGTTATATGAGTTAACAAAACTACTTTGTAGCAAAGTCTCTGTTCATAATGAACTTACAGATTCATTAAGGAAACAAGATGTTATCAAACAGTTGACATTGTAGAACAGTGAGTATTCCCAGTGATTTTTCATGTAAATGAACTAGGGATAGAAAACTGGTGGCCTGCAAGCCAAAGTGTTTTGATTTATCAGCACAGTATTTTTAAATATATGAATTTGAAAGTCTTCAGACAAGATGTAGTGCATTTTCCCACCACGGCTACAGCCCCTCCTTTTTTTGCATAATTGTCTTTCCATTTCACTCATCTGAATTACCTGGACAGATGTGCAACTAAAGGAATACAGAATGTGCAACAGGACTGATTGTAAAAATTCAGTATTGTGCTAGCCAGCACAATACTTTCTGATGGTAGCACAATAATATAAATACACTGAATGAAGCTGAATGTGAGTTTGATTGCGGGAGAAGGGCTGGGAGCACAGAAGGAAAGATAGATGACAAAGACTAAGACAGTATAACTTAGGAATGCCTAGAGTGGACAGTGGTGGTGATTAAATGTATAAATATAAAAATATTTTTGCAGAGCGAGAACAAATGAATGTCAACATTACAAAGTGTGGAAAATGGATAGTATACAGGAAAAAACACAATCAATACAAGCCAGGGTCTGTGGTCAACAGTAACATTGCAGTATGCTTCCACTGAATGTAACAAAGGCATTAGGCCGAAACTAAATGTCAACAAATGGAAGATATGAGGAGGGGGTTGGATTCTTTGTGGAAGAAAAGGAAATGTCTTCATGTAGATTATGGTGATGAAGGCCATAAGTTGGATTGTATGTGTAAATAAAACTGTTTAAAAATGAACAGAAAGAAACAAGTGCTGGAGAAAATGTGGAGGAAAAGATGTGCCTATTCACTGCTAGTAGGGAAGTTGAGAGGTGCAGCCCCTCTCGAGGACAGCATGATGGTTCCACAGGAGGGTAGGGGTGGGGTTGCCATATGATCCTGCAACCCTGTTGCTAGGTATATACCTGGAGGAACTGAGAGTGGAGACACGAATAAACTTTTGCACACTGGTGGTTATGGCGGCAGTGTTTGCGATTTGCAATGGATGGAGGTAACCTAAGGGTACAACCACTGAGGGATGGAAAGGGGAACTGTGGTGTATACATACAATGGACTACTGACTAAGCTGCAAGAAGGAATGAAGTTGTGAGGCATGCATCTAGGTGAATGAACCTTAAGGACAGTATATTGAATGAAATATCAGAAACAAAAAGACAAATAGTATCATGCCTCACTCGTATCCACTAAGTATAAGATATAAACTCGGAGATTTGAAGTTAAGAGTATGGGTTATCAGGTCGGGGCCTATTGTAAAGAGTCCTAGGTTGTAAGCTCTTATAGTGGTCACATATATTCCTGAGTTGCTACTGTTATTTCTAAATTCTGAGATACTGAGATATTTGTTTATAACCTGGTAGGTCCCTAAAACTTTGGATATTTATGTGATGCTTAAGACTCAGAGTTAGAGCTCTGAAGTTAGGAAAATCAGCAGTACCCCATATAGCAACTGTTTAAAAAGTTGAAAAAGAGATCAGACTTCAAATACAGATATGAATGACACTGATCTGGATAGGACTAAGGTAAATCAGAATACAGGGTAAAGGATAATATGGTCCATATTTTAAAACTTCAATTTCTGTAGGAGACCAAAGGGAGAGATGTTTACTTGCTGCAAAATTTGTATTTTGGGTAGGGCATCACCTAATTTAACTTGTGTGGTCAGTTTATTTGAACACCATAATAACATGGAATCTTGAATAGGGCATGAGATCTTGTTGATTTGTCCAGGATCATGTGATGCCACAGTACACCCCAGAGTAATTTGGGCAGTCAAAAAAGAAGTGTTTGAAAAGTCCCCTTTGGGGACAGGTGAGAAAGGAGGACATATTCAACTTCCTTATATGGGGAATTCCTGGTATTCTTTCCAGCAGTGGGGACATCCAATTCACAAGGCTGAGCTCTCAATCTTGGGGTTTGCCCCTGTGAAACATTCCTGCAAAAGAGAAGCTAAGCCTACTTATAATTATATCTAAGTGACACCCCCAGAGAACCTCTTTTGTTACTCAGATGTGGCCTCTCTCTCTAAGCCAACTCAGCAGTGAGTGCATTGCCCTCCCCACTACATGGGACATGACTCCCAGGGGTGTAAATCTCCCTGGCAACATGGGGCAGATATTGCTGGCATTGGGATTGAGAAAGCCTTCTTGACCAAAAGAGGGAAGAGAGAAATGAGACAAAATAAAGTCTCAGTGGCTGAGAGATTTCAGAGTCGAGAGGTTATCCTGGAGGTTATTCTTATGCATTATATTTTTAGTTTATGGTATATTAGAGTGCTGGAGGGAAATACCTAAAACTGTTGAATTGTGTTCCAGTAACCTTGATTCTTGAAAACAATTGAATGACTATATGGCTTTTACGATGTGACTGTGTGACTGTGAAAACCTGTGTCTCCTGCTCATTTTATCCTTTTATGGCCAGACAAGTAAAAAAAAATAAGGATAAATAAATAAATAAATAATAGGAGGTGTGATAATTAGGTTCATGTGTCAGTTTGGCCAGTATATGATGCCCCATTGTTCTATGGCTGTGGATATAAATCATCAGTCTGTGAAATTCATCCATGGCTGCTTACATTTGTGGTCAGCTAAGGGGCGTTCCTTCCTCTGTGAATGAGGTTTCATTTATTCAGCTGGAAGCTTAAAAGAGAAAGGTCAGAAGAGAGCTCAGCAGCTCAGCATACCTCATCTCAGCACTCATAGCTCAGCCCAGACATTTGGAGATACAGAAAGGAATCACCCTGGGGAAAGCCGTTGGAACCCAGAAGCTGGGAGATAAGGCCAGAAGACATTGCCATGTGCCCTCCCATGTGACAGAGCAACTCAGATGAAAGCTAGCTGCCTTTTCTCTGAAAAACTATAAATTTGTAACTAAATAAATCCCCGTATTAAAAACCAATCCATCTCTGGTGTGTTGCATTCTGGCAGCTTTAGCACATTGAAATAGTGGGGGATAAAAGGTAAAAGATTGAGTAGATTAAAATAGAAGTGGCCAATGAGAGGGAGAGGTAAAAGGTTTGGTTTGTATAAGTTTTTTCTTTTTATTTCTTTTTCTGGAGTAATGCAAATGTTCTAAAAATGATTATGGTGATGAATGCACAACTATGTGATGATTTTGTGAGCCTTTGATAGTATAATATGGATGGACTGTATGTGTGTGAAGATTTCTCATTAAAATATTTTGTAAAAAAATTACCTGGGCAGACCCTAAAGGTATTTGAGATTGCTTCGAGCGCAAGTCCATGTGGGCTATGGAGATTGAGAAAAGGTAGACCATGTCATAAAGGAAGTAATTAGGGAAGGCTTCATGGAAATAGAGAAGTGAGGAAATTCCTGAGGATAACACCACATGCAAAGCCCAAGAAGTAGGAATGAACACTTTGTCCAGCCAGGCGGGTCAGGTAATTCATGTTATGGATATTAAGCGTAAAAGAGACAGACACGTGAAGGGCCGTGAATATGTCATCACACATCAAATTTGTTTGGAGAGGGCAGTGGGCTAATGAATGCAATCAAAGCAGCTTTTCAGAAGGTTCTTCTGCCATGCTGGGCAGGGAGCCCCAGAGCAGGAAGGGAGGTCTGAAATGACACGGGTGATCGAGTCTTGGTAGGAATAGAACTTCCCAGCATTTTTCACGCCGTGGAAGACCTAGACACTGATGACGTGTAGGTGCATGGGTTAGAGGACTGGCTGCTTGCCACTAGAGACAATTAGCTGGGACTCTGACTGTCCAGGCCCCCCGGCTATCCGAGGATCAATATTTGGCAGCCTGGTAACCCGTGTGGTCATTCTAGGGAGTTGGGAAGCCATAGTATAGAATATAGATATGGAAGTTTGAAAGATAAAAGGTTTATCAAAGCCAACTCCAAGTGTTCAGGCCTTGGAAACTGGGAGAACTCCTTTCCAAATGCTTTCCTCTGTAGATCATATATATTTTTAATTATATGGAAAGGTAGGATGCTATAAATCTTGTTTGAAGATCCTAGACATGAAGCAGTGAAAAACTATAAATGTCTCCTTCATCTGACATTTTAGCAATGTGCTGTCAGCCACAGAGGGCATTACTGTCAACTGTCTGTCCTTTGTGCCTCTGAGTGAAATATAGGAGTTAGCATTGCTTTCTGTCATTTATTTATACAATCATTATCACCATGTTTTTGGCACTCTGTGCCTTGTGCTGGAGGTACAAATTTGAATTAGTCTTGTTCTTTGCCCACAGCAAGCTCATGGTTCAGCAAAGAGGCAGGCAGGTAGTTAAACCTTGTTCTTATAGTGGGGTAAGAGCTATAAAATAATTGCATACAATTCTGGCCCAATGAGGGGAATAGGAGACTGTCTTCCAAGAGTTCTGAGGTGCCACAGAGCCGTTCAGGCGCTGGAAAGTTCAGTATACGATAATGATGTCACATTAGCTTTGTTTATGTTTTTTGTTTTTTAATCACACAAGTAATAATACGAATGTGTTTGCATAGTAAAAAATCAATACATATGTGGAACAAAAAACAATCAGTATGTGGAACAAAAAGCGTTCATTCTCACTATCCAAACCACTCCTTCTCAGAAGTAACAAGTTGTTAATTTGATTTATGATCTCCCAGCCCTTTTTTCTGTACATTGATATCACTTATGTACATCCAGAAATATGTGGATTCCTTGGGAGTGTGTGTGTGTGTATTTAAATGGGATTATTCACTATGCATGATTTGATAACTTGCTATTTTCGTGTAATGTCTTAGATTTCAAATGTCTCTGCATAGCTCTCTTAAACTGCTGCATTCATGGTCTATGGAATGACTGTGCTGTGGTTGAGTTCGCTTGTCCTCACTCAGTACCGGCACATTGTTTGCCTTGAGCAGCATGTGTCCATTGCGACCGGTACTGTCTGCACTGAGCTTGCCAGAGGGGTGTGCTTTACTGGGCTTGCTTTGATTTTGAGAAGCAGAGTTCCTACTCCATTAATATTAAACTCAAGCTATTATTTCTTGCCCTGGTGGCATGACGCCGAAAGGCTCAGCAATTCACTTCTTTAAATCCCACTTCAGAGACAGCCAAGCCTTAGGAAAAGAGAGAGCCATGCCCACCTTGAGCACATGGGATACTCCCACAGGGAAGCACCCCTTTGAGATGTAAGATCTAAGAACGTTCTCTTAGGTTATAAGATTTCCCTTCTGTCAGCTTCTCTCAGCCTACCTTCCTCTGAGTGAAATATAAGAGTTAGCGTTATCTGTGTAATAACTTTATAAAGTTTTATCAGTATAACTGGCAAATATTTCTTGCAAGTTACACTGATAAGACCTTATAAAATCAGTGTAGTAAGATATAAAGAGTGAGTTGAATTTTATTTTTGGGGTCATCCTTTCTTTCTTCTGCCCTCACTGGAGGACTCTTAGACCAGGCTATTGTAGAATTGAAGGAAGACCCCATGGAAGTGTTCTGCCATTTCTGAACATCTGAGGGAACCTTGTTGGTACAGAAAATGGTATTTGGAACCAGCATGGTATTATGATAAGACTTGAGGTCTAGGTTATAGGCCTGTTTTATTTGGAATGCAAAATGCAGCAAATAAAAATGAACACCAATCACTTCAGAAGCATCTGTGCTCTCCAGTTTGCAGTTTCTGCAACTCCCTGTCTTAAGTGGGTCTGTTTCCTCCATTTATTATCCCAAGCTAATCTCTACAAGCACTTGCATTTGCTTCCCTGTGGATAAAGTCAGATGTGTGGCTTGGCTTTGCCATACATAAAATATTTAGACGTGGGAAATTCAACATCTTTGAGGCTCAGTTTCTTAATTTGTGAGAAGTTTTTCAGGCTTTTATGTGACGTTAGCATGAGATAATGTATATATCAGCCCTTGCAAACTATAGAGCCAAACCCCTATAAATTTAAGAGAAACATTTAATTCTATTTGTTTGTAATGCTTTGCAGCATGCCTCCTGACACCATCCCAATGCCAAAACACAGAGTTACTAATAAAAGGCTTTATGTGACCCTATTTGGAGTTTATTTACCCCAAGATAAATGTGCTGACTCATTCCCACCCCTTTCTGAAATATGGAAAAGTACTCTGCAAAAGGAAAGTGCTATACTTTGTCATACTCTGTAACCTGACCTAGCCTTTACTTCATCCCCCAGCCTTGAGGCACCATTGCCCTATCTTGAGGTTATTGTGCTTCAGCATCTCTCTGTGATTGCTCTCAGTTACTTCAGGGACAGACACCAAGACTTTTTCATTCAGTATTTTCCCCCAAAGCTGGACATGCAAGAGACATCCCTGGATCATCAGCTCCTTCATCGCACCCAGATGGAGGTGACAAGATCCTCACTTCTGTGAAACTGCAACCCTGGATCCTACCAGGGTACCTTCTGCCCAGCTCAAAAGGGAGGTCCAATCCAGCTGAGAAAGAAAATGCCAACTCTTAAATATGCTCTAGGCAGAAACAAAGAGACAAATTAGCCTGCACTTTGCCATTTTCCTTGTGCACATGGTGACAAGATGATCCAGATGGGCTGGGATGTGCAAGAAATATTGGAACACTTTTGGTGGGGGGAATCTGCAGCTGTGGTGATGTTTTTGCCAGATGCAAACATGCCGGCCAAAGACCCTGCTTGCTCTTAAGCAGACCACCCAGGAAGCCTGGGCAGCAGAATTTCTCAGCTCATGAGCTGTAGTTCCTGAGCACAAAGGTGTCAGATCTAACTTCTGGAAGAACTGGCCACAAACCAGCGTCTCCTGTGTATCAGGTCCTGGCAGAGAAAACTTGGCCTTGGCTTCTGGGAGCTAAGTTGTTGCCCAGAACTTGGTTCAATCTGTTTCCACCAGGCACATCAATTTAGGCAGAAGTCTTAGAAGGCTGTTATCTTGGAGACAGGTGAAGGAATCTATGCTGGTTGACCCTCGGCCTCCATTTCTGGAGGGAGACCAACTAAACGATATCCGACTTCAGAATCCAACTGGAATTCTTAGGAAATTGATTTGCTTTTTAAATCCTCTAACTTCATGCTCCATGCAATGAATTATTTGAAACTGGGCTGCAGATAACAAGAACACTATATGTGCATGGCAATTTCTTAAGCCAAGGCCTGATCAGAGGACTTGACAAACTGTTATCAGACAGGCTCTCTTGATGTCTGCAGGCAAGTCCCAGTTTATGCCTGATTGTGTTCTGTAAGTCTTTTAGCTAGCCGTTTCCATAGAAACAGTATGTAATTGATGGTTCATTTTCCAAGTCAGCCCTGCCTAACCCTTAGTGAAACTAAGAGCTGAGTCCCAACTCTGAGGGCCTCTGATTTCCAAACCTCTGTCTTATCTCAATAGTTTCTGAGCCTTATGGCACTAGGAAAGTGAGGGGTGATGATGTACTGAAGAGGCTCTGTGGGGGTCTTTGACAGCCCCTGTGGCAATTGTGAAAGTAAATTTCTATCTGAGGGAGGCAGGAATAGCAGGTGATGGCTTAAAATGGTAAGAAGGGTCTATGGCACACTCATACATGTGCTTTCTCTCACTCACTCACCCTCTCCCTGCATTTACACCCATATGCACACTAGTATGTATACAAATATGCATGTATATATATCCATATATACACGTAAACATGCCTAAAGGTAAAGGAAGAACATATTCCTACCTGCTGTAGTTCTCATTTTTGTAATTAGTCATGAAGCCATTGTGGATGGTCATAGCTTCCTCTCCCACTACCCATTCCACCTTCCTTTACCTGCAGCCAGGTGCCCGGCTGGATGAGGTTCTTCATCTTAAGGGGTGAATCAAATCTTCATTCCTGAAAGGTTTGAAGCCTTATTTTGGTTGCTGTAGTTTCCCATTAACGTTTGCTATTGCCCATGAAATTACCCCAGGAGAATAAGAGAGCAAATCGTCTAGGCCTGGGAAAATATAGTAAGATTTCTGAATAGCACCCAGGGCCCACACTGAGTTGATGGTCCTTGATTGAAATTGAGGCCAGTCAGTATGAGTGTGTATTTTCCCAGCCACAACTAGTTGCATGAGGAATCGTGGAGGAGGTGGTGAGTTGAATTTAAGCAGATTTGGGATTTTTCCCAAGCAGTATGAAGGAGAAAGAATGGGTAAAAGAATCGGGGGTATATTCCAGAAAACGACTATAATGATGGGCCATGTGATCCAAGCTGGATAAGGAGAGAAGAGAGGGCATGAAAGGGGAATGGAATGTGAACAGCTGGTGAGATCAGTGGGTTCTGAGTCAAGGGAAGCTACATAACTTGACCTGTGTCATGTGATTAAATCAGGGCCATTTACAAGTTCAGTACTGTTCATTTAAGGACTATGTGAATTTTCATAGAAAGTCAAATTCCACTTAAACAAGAGATTATTTAACTCTTAAGACCATGTGTATCTGTGTCATGAAGAACAGCATGTTGCTGTTAATGACATCATCCCTGGAGCTGAACCGCCGGGGTTCAAATCACAGTTCTGCCACTTTTTTGCTGGGAGAACTCTGGCAGGTTGTTCAACCTCCCAGTGTTTCAGTTTTATCATCTGGAAAATGGGGATAATACCAGTATCTGTCATAGGGAGGGGTTGAGGATGAATGAGTTACTGTATATAAAGCCCTTAGAAAAGCGCCTGGCACATCATAAATCCTTGTTGAGTATTAGGTATTATTGTCATCAGTGAACTCATTCATACTGTGTGGCTGGGTAGTTCTGGTCCTGCTTCCATCCGCAGTAGGCGGGAGATCTGGCTAAGACTTCTTTTTGGTTGTATGTTTATGTCTACATGAGCAATGAAATGGTTTCTAGCCAATCTCAACTAGCTGTACACACAGCAAGCAGTTTCTCTCTATGAAATCACGCCTTGGACACCTTGTTTTCTTTTTGATATTTTATTCATTGACATTTCATGTGTTCTGTAAATATTTCACTTACCTCTTTCAATGTCCTTTCCCCAACGTTTACGATCCAGTTTTTTCCTGGACTCATTTGTCTCCTAAGGAATCGGAAAACATTAGCAAAACACCTAGTTCCCTTTTCCCACAACACACTCCCACCTCACACCTGCCCCAGAAAACAGCCAGTTTCTTCCTCAGTTTTGCTGCAGATTAGAACTTTTCACAGTTGTAAAGCTCTGCTTGGAAAGTGATTCAGTTATCAAGCTATATGTTCTAGTTTGCTGGAATGCAATATACCAGAAACGGAATGGCTTTTAAAAGGGGAATTTAATCAGTTGCTAGTTTACAGTTCCAAGGCCAACAAAATGTCCCAATTAAAACAAGTCTATAGAAATGTCCAATCTAAGGCAGCCAGGGAAAGATACTTTGGTTCAAGAAGTTCAATGAAGTTCTCTCAAGTGAGAAGGCACTTGAGAAGTGTAAACTTGAGAAGGGTAAACACAATCAGAGTTTCTCTCTCATCTGGAAAGGCACATGGCAAACACAGCATCATCTGCTAGCTTCTCCTGGCTTCCTGTTTCATGAAGCTCCCCAGGAGACATTTTCCTTCTTCATCTCCAAAGGTCACTGGCTGGTGGACTCTGCTTCTCGTGGCTATGTGGTTCTGTTCTGCTCTCTCTGATTCTCTCATTTTCCAAAATGTTTCCTCTTTATCGGACATCAGAAACTAATCAAGACCCACCCACATGGGTGGAGATACACCCCTACCTAATCCATCTTAACAGCTACTCTTGATTAAATCACATCTCCAGGGAGATGATCTAATTACAGTTTCAAGCATCCAATACTGAATAGGGATTAGAAGAAATGGCTACCTTTACGAAATGGGATTCGAATTGAACATGGCTTTTCTAGGGTACATACATCATTTCAAACCCACACACTACACTTTGTAGCTCTGGTCACGTACCATGGAAGGCATCCCTTCACTTTTTTTTTGTATGCTGTACGGTGGGGTCACATTTCATTCTTTTTCCATGTGAGTATCCCATTATTGCAGCACCATTTGTTGAATTGTTGGTTGGTTGGTTGGTTAGCTGGTTTTCTTTCATTTGTTTGTTTGAGAAGTGCATGGGCGAGGAATTGAACCTGGATCTCCTGCATGGCAGGCAAGAATTCTACCCCTGAACTACCCCAGCACTGCCTCCTTCACTTTTTATTTCATTGTCAATGTTTACTCTGCCTGTTCTTCATTATATATGCAATTACATAGGAGGACGGTCCATATCTACCTTGATAGATTTGAAGATCTCTACAGAAGAACATTCATGTCTCTATCTGTGGAATGGTTGAGGAACTACAATTTGTTCTTCCTGGCTGGAGCAGAGGGCCGCAGGGCCAGTAGTGTGAAGCAAGGCCGGAGAAGCTGGGGAAGGCCAGACGCTATAGTTTCAAAATATACGCCATGTTGAAGAATTGTATGCTGAGATATAAAATAATTAGATTTTGTCCTTTAGAAAGGTCATTCTCACAATACTGGGGTAGATGGAGTTGAGGGTGGTGATCCTGAATAGAGGCAGGGAGATCGATTAGAATGCTACTTCAGTTATCTAATGATGCAGTGATACCAAAGTCTTCCATTTGTTGATCATATGCCCTGTACTAAGCACTTCATATACATTAACTCAACTAATCCTGACAACCATTGAGAGCAGTAGTTATTCCTATGCCCCATTAGAGAATTTAAGGGATCATACAGTGTACGAACTTGGATTTGAGCCCCATGCCCATTTTTCGTCTACAGCAGTGACCTTCTCCAGGCTGGGGGAGAACTTATGGAAGCTGAATTAAGTTAATGGCAGGGGGAATTGAGAGAGAAGATAGAATTGACAGGACTTCGTGATTGAATTTGAGGTTGAAGTAAAGAATAAGGAATCCAGGATGAATTCCACAGTTAAATAGTGGTACAGTTTACAAATATAGCCCACAGCAGATGACACAGGTTTAGTAGAAATAAGTTTGCATATGTAAAAAAGGTAAAGATACAAGTAGAGGTGATACGATGGTGCTGTTTGTGGTGAGGGTGGTGGTGATGGTGGTACTGGATGTGACGTGATGTGATTGATGGTGATGGGGTGGTGGTAGTGGTGATGGGGGGTGATAGTGATGGAGAGGATAGTGGTGGTGGTGGAGGTGGTGCGGTAGTGATTATGGTGGAAGTTCTGGCCACAGAGGTGGTGGTTGCAGTGATGGTGATGGCAGCAGTCATAGTAGCAGCTGCATAGAAGCAATGCAAATTGGAGTGGCGATCAATTATCGTTAGCATCATAATATTTTCATACTTTTCTTTCCGGTAGAAAGGGAGATGATATTGCCAGAAAATGCAGAAATCATTATCGTACACACAACCCTTGCAGTTTGAGTTTGTAATAGGTGTGCTGAAGCTGAATTCACCACAGTATATTTAGCCATGGCTTTCTGGGGAGCAACGAATGACAAATATGTTAATATTTGGGATGGTAATGGTTTGGCTCTTCTTGAGACAAACTTGAGACACCTAAAAAATCAACATCTTACTTTTAAGCAGGTTTTGCAAAGACGTTGCACGCTGAATCAAAAAGCAGCATAATGAGGACACAGAGTTGCATTCGAACATACTGCCAACACAAATACTGTGTCTTCTCTGGATATGATACACACAGCACAGTGTGTGGAGCAAACATGGTGTTGATAACCAATGGATGACTTTAGGAACTAACGGGAAGGAATGAAGGATTGTGTATTGTAAAATGAAAAGATTCTGTACCTTTGATTTGATATGTGTTTGTCATTAGAAGCCTAGTTTAGAAACATTTGCTAAAGTAACAACACAGAGCATCATAGAATTCCATTAACAGTCAAAGAAAGTGCTTGGAGTATCAGTGAGCTTTAAATACAATGACTTTATATAATACAGTCATATACTATATGACAGTAGTGGACATTAATATGTGAGGGATTCTGAGTGATTAAATGTTGTGGCCCTTACTTCTTAATCAAATAAATATAAATTAAGTATTATAGTGTTCATAAAAATGTGACAGCTAAGTTACTCAAAAGAAATGGAAAAAAAAACCAAAAACAAGTAAATACCATTTACATCATCACACCCCTCTTCCTCTAACAACAGCTACGTTTTGGAAAAGACTCTGAATAAAACCTTTGTGGAAAGATACTTAACAAATACTTGAATTCTTTCTCCAGTATCCCCAGTACACAGTCCCTTGGCCTCTGCCACAATATCTCCAATAATGGTTCTAATGGATGTTATTTATATGCTCCCATATGAACCACTTTTAATGTCTATCTACTGTTCCTTAAGTGGTATTTTTGTGTGGAACCCACAATAAAAAGAAGAGAAGCAACCAAGAAACTTTGGTTGCCTTATAGACAGATAATCAAAAATAACCAGTGGGTATACGGGAATTCTGTATTTTATTTCTGTAACCTACAATTTCTCTAATAAAAAAAATCAATAATAATAAAAAACCAACCAATGAGCATTCTCTTTTAGAATCCCTGGGAGACTTTGGTCAATTCCTTTATGTAATTTTCCAAGGAAATGTGCAGAATCTTCCCCAGATCTGCTTGTTGTTATAATGAATGTAAACAGTCCTGGAACAACTTGGCAGCCCAACTAGGAAATAAATAGATTGAAAGTGTGGATACACATATGCACATTTCCGCTCAGTGGGAGGGAGACAGGAAGGAAGAGAAGGAAGAAGGACCCCTTCTATCTGGGCCTAAGCCAAGGGACTCAAACAATTCCTCATCATGAAGCCAAAAATCAATGTCTGATTCAGAAATTGGAGTACGTGTTTCTTTCCAGAGTGTATGTAACTTCTCCCAGAAAGGGCTATTCTGGGACTGTACAGGGATCTAGCTAAACTGTTTTGTTACTCAGGTTTTTTGTTGCTGTATTAGTTTCCCAGAGTTGCTGTAACAAATTACCACAAACTGGGTGGCTTAAAACAGCAAATTCATTGTCTTGCGGTCTGAGGCTAGAAGACAAAACCAAGGTGTCCATGGGGCCACGCTTCCTTTGAGACCTATAGGGACGAGTTCTTCCTTGCCTCTTCCTAGCTTCTTGGTGTTCCTTGGCTTGCAGCTACAGCACTTCATTCTCTGCTTCCATCATTAAATGGCTTTCATCTCTGTCTGTCTCTGTGTCTCTTCTCTTCTTATAAAGACTCTAGTCATACTGGATTAGGGGCCCATCCTACTCCAATATGACCTCATCTTAAATAATTACGTCTTCAAGGACTTGGTTTCCAAATAAGATCACATTCTGAGGTACTGAGCATTAGGACTCAATGTACTTTATTTTGGGGGGGGGGAAGGGTGAAGGAGGGGTGATC
>PVIY010046958.1:0-18143 GCA_004026745.1 Myrmecophaga tridactyla
TACAGTAAGCAGCTGCTGAAATCTCTAGTCAGTTCATTTAGTCTTAGCTGTGCTACTTAGATTCTACACTGTGCATGTATGGTTCAGGATTGGGCAGAGATTTTGGTAGAGTTTATATGAAGAGTTTGGGGCTCCCACTCTGTAGTTGTCTCTTTGGGTTTCTTGCTTCATTTTCCAGTTGTAATAGTTCTGATCAATGTACTGTGATTCCTCAATCCATTCAAATTTATTTTTCTCATTCAAGTACTACCCACCTCTCTGCATGAAAAGCCTGAGGCCTTCTTTTTTTTGTTAAAAGCCCAAAAAAGGAGGAAACTCATCCTAGAATGTTTTCTTCTAAATTCATGGGTTAAAGAGTAAATCATAATGAGAATTACAAAATACATGACCGTGGTGGCCAGATTGCTGTATTGTCAACTTGGTTGATAGTTCCTCCTACAAGTGTATAAGGTCTGATTTTGAAAACAAATTTTTTATTCCTAAAATAATCTCAACTTGGTTAATCTGGTAATTATATTTACCAGAATCCCCTTCTCTGTATGTCTCAGGATTTGGCCATAAAAGCGAAGTAGCATTTCTCTATTGTCTGAAGGTTTTCATGATCATGTATAGTAATGGATAAACACTGAAGGATCCAACTTTTTCTCCTCCACTTCATGTCTGTTTCATACTACCAATTGCTGAACCTCTGGACCAACTGTAACACCTGGCCCACAACTTGATGCTTAGCTATGAATTCACAGAGAAGTAGCTACACAGAGGAAATCACTTCCAATAGACCTCTCCATGAGATCACCTGTTATGGTCTCAGTAACCATAACTTCAGTGACAGGACCTGTTTGGCTTCTCAGATTTTCCTGAAAGCTTTGACATGTCCACCTTTACCAGTGTTTCAAGGTGAATGGTTAGTGAGTTTGATCCTCCAGTGCTTCCTTCTGGACCTTCATTTCCCTAGTTCCTGCTACAATTCTAGAAATAATTCCTTATTCCATAATATGCACAATATCTCTCTTTCCTGAATGAACTCTGAGTAATATAAATAGCAAGGTATTGCAGAGTTAGCCTTTCATGGCCTTGTACCAGCCACCTCTTCTGCTTGATGGAGTCCTTGAACCAGCTGTAAATATTCAAAATGGTAGTGCTTCTTAAACTGTACAGCTACTTTGACTTGAAAATGGAGAAGCTGGCAAGGGGGTGGCTCCTCCAGGATACTGGAGCCCTGTTTTTAAGGTATCACACACTCAGTATTAGTGGCATTTTGGCGCCCAGCAGAAGTTGAACACAACACTCCTGAAATTACTACCCCTGTCATCTGTGAGCAGCCAGGAGATCATGTGCATCCTTATGGAGATGTTGATGAATCTGTAACTGTAACCATAACTGATAGGTACCAGCCTAAGAACAGGTAAGAGTAGAATATCTCATCAGGATCCCATGAAAGGGGAAAGTTTAATTGAGGATTGGGTGATATGCCTGGCACCCACACCCGACAAATCTCTTCTGATCATGTATCACACAGAACTGGAAGCTGCTTCAAAGGTCATTTAGGTTGGTCTCCTAGCCACTGCAGACCTCTAAAACTCTGCAGCCTTCCTGAACAAGTTTAGCATGAATGATCAATTTCACTGACCCAGGGAACTTACTACCTCATTTGGAAGTCTGCTTCCAAGCATGAGTACTTCCTTGGACAGAACTGTACTGCTTTACAGCCTTTCCTGCTTTCAGCTTCCTACTTTCAGTTTGACCACATGTTCCAACTTAGTGTTAAAACCTGGAATGTGAACATGGTTCACTGAGTAGAAATAGAGATTTTACTCTGAGACACTCAGACCACAGCCTGAATTTTGAGGCAATTATGGCTGCCACACAATCAAGGCTTGGACTAATTACTATTACTCATTTTCCAAAACATGGACATGCTAGAAAAAAAATGTGTATCAACCAATAAGATCTTTTTAGAATGACATTATTCCCTTTTTGATAGTTGACTTGAGCTAATTGCAGTTATTGTAATATGCATTGTAACAGAAAAGACTATAATTAGAACTGAATTGACAATGCAACCACTACATACCAAAATTGTTTTGATGCAGTGGAAGTGGTTTTTAGATGGAAATATACAGTCCTATAGACATTTATTACAAAACAACAAAGTGAAAAAAATGAGCTAATCATTCAACTTGAGATGTTCAACTAATAAAACTGCAAAGAAAGCAGGACAGAAATAATAAAGACAAAAGTAAAAATCAATTCAATAGAGGAGAGTTCATTGACAAAGTTAAAATCTGTTTCCTTGGTAGGATAAATACATGACCCTTTGGTAAGACTGACCAAAGAATGAAGAGAAAAGGAGCAAGTGCATATTAAGTATGAAAAGGGGTGCAAAATTATACACACAGCAGATTAAAAAAAATTGTCAGTAAACTTGGAAAATTCGGTAAAATGATCATTTTCCTAGAAAAATGTAAATTGCCAACATTGACCCAAGTAAAAGTAGGAAATAGGAAAAGACAAACAACTGTAATCTCCATAAAGGAGGGGATAGGGTTTACCTGTCTCATAGAGGACCCATATTAAGATCTAAGATAGAGAAATTTAAAATGCACTTGATAGAACTTGATTAGATGGCTTAATGGAGAAGTTTTTTTTTTTTATCAGAAGTCAAAGTTTGTCTTGTTTAGAAAAAAATGAAGTATTTGGAATATTGCCAGAGGCACTATCAAAACAGACTCACATGTCTCTTTATTTATGGGAATTTCTTCAGAAACCAGACATACCACCAAACCTGCAGTGTGAATTTAAGAGAAGAGGTCCTTTTACTTCATGATAAAGTTCTTTGAAGCATAAAAGCTTTTAGTTTTAATAAGGTCCTGTGATGGTTTGAAGCTGTATGTGTCCCAGAAAAGATCATGTTCTTAAATTTTAACCCACTCCTGTGGGTGGGGATCCATTGTAAGTAGGATCTTTTGTTGAGTAGGATCTTAACTTGAGATGTGACCCTTCTCATTCAAGATGGGCTTTAATCCTCCTACTTGAATCCTTTATAAGAGGATTTGAAAAAACAACAAAACAAACAAACACACACACACAAAAAAAAAAACAGAAAAAAGCCTCAGAGAAGCTGAAGAGAGAAGCAGCCAGAAGCTAGAAGCAATGAAACCCACGAGAAAAGGGAGAGACCACCAGGCATTACCATGTGCCTGGCCAGGTGACAAAGGAGCTGAGGACCATTGGTAGCCAGACTTTGTGGAGAAAGAATTGCCTGTTGATGCCTTGAGTGGACAGTTTCACCACCTAAGCACTGTAAACTTGTAAATTAATAAATCCCCATGGTAAAAGCCAACTCATTTCTGGTATGTTGCATTTTGTCAGCATTAGAAACTAAATTAGCTTCTATTTATCTTTTTGTTTATTTTGTTTTTATGCTTTGGATGTAAAGTCTAAGAAGCCATTGTCTAACACAAGGTCCTAAAGATGCTTCCATAAATTTTCTTCTAAGAGGTTTATAGTTCTGGCTCTTATGTTTAGGTCTTTGATCCATTTTGAGTTGATTTTTGTATCTGCTGTGAGGTAAGGATCCTACTTTATTTTGTTAAATAGTGATTTAGTTTTCCCATTAGCATTTGTTGAAGCACTATTCTTTCCCAATTGAGTGATCTTTCCCCCTTGTCAAAAATCAGTTGGGCATGGCCTTGGTAGTTCCTACAGAGCTTGATTAAAGTTCTGCAGGGGCAGATGTAGTACTTATCTTGTATTTTGGAGGGTCCATTAGTTTGAAACTATTACATACCCAAGAAAAGCCATGTTTTAATTCAATCCAATCTTGCAGAGGCAACCATTTCTTTTAATTCTGATTCAATATTTTAGGGTAGAAACTTTTGATTAGATTATCTCCACCAAGATGTGATGCGCCCAATTGGGTATGATTTTGACTAGAAGGAGATGTGACTCTGCCCATTCAGTGTGAGTCTTGATTAGTTTACTGGAGTCCTTTAAAAGAGGAAATGTTTTGGAGAGAGAGCTGAGCAGATGCAGATGCTTGGAGAACAATTGCTTCAGAACTGATGGAGCCAATGCAAGACCCAGATGTTTGGAGATGCAGAGCCCAGCAGACATCATCATGTGCCTTCCCATGTGTTGCTAAGCAAGGAAGAATCAAGGAAGAATCCTGAGTTGTGTCCTGGTAAAGCTAAATAAAGGTGGACAAATACCAATAAGGAAACCACACAGGAAACAGAGGCTGAAAGCAATGGAACTCAGGAGGAAGGGACCAGCAGATGCCAGCCATGTGCCTTCCCAGCTGGCAGTGGTATTACAGACAGCATCAGCCATTCTTGTGTGAAGGTAACCTTTTGTTGGTGCCTTAGTTTGGACATTTTCTCAGCACTAGAACTGTAAATGATGTTTTCTCAGCACTAGAACTGTAAACTTATAACTTATTAAATTCCCTTTTTAAAAACTGGAAAAAAAATCAGTTGGCCATAAATGTGAAGGTTGATTTCTGAGGTCTCAATTCGATTCTGTGGTCCATATATTTCTCCTTGTGCCAGTACCAGGCTGTTTTGATTACTTTGTAATAAGTTTTAAGATTGGAAAGTGTGAGTCCTCCTAACTTTATTCTTCTTTTTCAAGGTAGTCTTAGCTATCCAGGACCCTTACCATTTTGTTTTAGTTTGCTAAAGCTGCTGGAATGGAATATACCTGCTTAAGTTTGCTAAAGCTGCTGGAATGCAATATACCAGAAGTGGAATGACTTTTAAAAAGAGAATTATTAAATTGTAAGTTTACAGTTCTAAGGCTATAAAAATGTTCAAACTAAGGCATCCAGAGAAAGATGCCTTGGCTCAAGAAAGGCCAATGGGTCTGGAATACCTCTGTCAGCTGGGGAGGCATATGGCAACATCTGCTAGCTTTCTCTCTAAGCCTCTTATTTCAAAAGGCTTCCCTGGGGGCATTTTCTTTCTTCATCTCCAAAAGTCTCCAGCTGTGTGGGCTCTGAAGCTTTCTCCAAAATGGTTGTCTCTTAAAGGACTCTAGCAAGTGACCCACCTTGAATGGGTAGAGACACTTCCCCATGGAAACCACCTAATCAAAAGGTCCCACTCACAAGTGGGTGCATCACATCTCCATGGGAAAAACTTAATAAAAAAAGATCCCACCCAACAATACTAGATGAGGATTAAAGAACATGGCTTTTCTGGGATACATAACAGTTTCAAACAAGCACAAGACCAGAAATGGGTCAGCTTTTCTCCTCCTGTTTATATTATAATTTGATTGAATTTTTTTTCAGATGGTTAAATACCTTTTATAGTTTCTCACTAAGAGCAAACAAATAATCCAAGGAAACACTTTCATTTTAACAGAGTGAAAACCAAGTACTCATTTTGCATGAAGATCCATCTGATAAGAAAGCTATTTAAAATCTTATAAAACTATAAAATCTTAGCCATCATTAACCACAACCAATAAAATTCAGGATCAGCTTTTACAAAGGGGATTTATTAAGTTACAAGTTTGCAGTCCTAAGGTCTTAAAAAGATCCAAACTAAAGTATCCAGGGAAAGATACCTTGACTCTGAAGAAAGGCTGATGTCTGTCACATGGGAAGACACATGGCTGATGTCTGCTGGTCCTTGTTCCAAATTCTGTTGCTTCCAGTTTCTGATTCCTCCCTAAGCATCAGTGGGCCCTAGATTAGCTTCACCAAGGCAAACCTCTGGGTTCTGGCTTGCTTAGTACCTCATGGAAAGGCAAATGGTGATGTCTGTTGAGCTCCTCTCCTGGCATATGGTTTCAAACAGCTCTCACAGATCCTGTGGGTCCTTACAGAATTTTTCTCTGTATCTCCAAACATCTGTGCTTATGTTAACTCTGAACTCCTTCCCTCCCTGTGAGCTGTCTTAAAGACTTTAGAAAACTAATTAAGATCCTCCTTGAATGGGTGGATTCACATCTCCATCTAATTAAAAGGTCATAGCCACAATTGGGCGGGTCACATCTCCATGGAAATAGTCTAATCAAAGGTCCCACACTAAGCAATAGGTCTGCCTCCACAAGATTGGATTAGGATTAAAAGGACATGGCTTTTCTGGGATACATAACAGTTTCAAACCAGCACACCTTACATTTGATGAGTGGCTTTTCCACTTTGCAAAGAAAGTGGTCAGAATTATGAAAGTAAAATGACAGCCTACACAATGAGAGAAAATATTTAGAAATCACATATCCAATAAAGGATTAATATACAGAATGCATTAAAAAGTCCTTCAACTTAACAATAAAAAGACAAATAACCCAATTAAAAATGAGCAAAAGACATGAACAGATATTTCTCCAAAGATGTACAAAGATACACATAAAAAGATGCTCAGTATCTTTAGACACCAGGGAAAAGCAAATCAAAATCACAATGCGTTACCATTTCACAGCCATTATAATGATTGCTATTAAGAAAACAAGAAATAACAAATGTTGGAAGGGTTGTGAAACAGGAAATAATAAATGTAGGAACATTCATTTTTGCTAGTGGCAATATAAAATAGTGTAGCTACTTTGGAAGACAGTTTAGTGGTTCCTCAGAAAGCTAAGTAGAGAATTGTCATATGACCTGGTGTTCCACCACTATAATGAATATTTGCATTATTAAATATACTTCTAAAATACAATTTTCAATGAATAAATAATATGCCATTATGTAGTTTTACCATAATATACTTAAATGCTTCTTTATTATAGAATGGTTTTCAATTGATTCCAATTTTCCCCTCTCATAAGCAAGACAAATGAAAATCTTTGTTACTTTTCCTGGACTTTCCTTAGGGTATTTCTAAAACTGCCCAAAAAGTGGAATTATTAAGCCATGGAGTATGAACATATTTAAGGGCCTGGATAAATAAAGCCAAGTCATCTTGCAAAAATATCATATTAATTTATGGTACCACTAGCAATGTATGAAAGTCCATCTTTCATTGTATGCTAGCCCTTTAACTCTATTGTTTAAAAACTCTTTGTCAGTTTCAAAGGTGAAAAGTTATATTGTTAGCAACAAAAGTGGTGGATTCTTTTGCCTGATGTGCTCAAATGACCAATTCTTGAGACACCAGGGTTTCAAAGAGAGATAAAGTGTATTGCTAGGCACGAAGTAGAAGAGCAGATGGCCAATTGGCCACAAATCTGTTTCCTCAAACTGTGCTAATTCTATGGTTTCATAGCTTTAAAAGACTGGCAGGTTTTAGGATAATGCACACAATGGCATTTAATTATCAAGCATAGGCAGATTGATTACATGCTTAACCACAGAACATATAAGAAATGGTGACCTTAATATGATGATGGGCATGATTTTTAGTATTATAATGAGATATAGGTGACTTATAGGTGAAAGATACCATGCATGTCAGGCAGGGCCATTTTGGTTAGATCAGTTTGGTTATTAAGATAACTTCAGACTTGGGGTGGGTTAGTTCTTGGCTGAACTAAGACCCTTCAGTAGTAAACATTAGGGCTTATATTTAGTGATTACAAGACTAAAGTCAAAAGACTGGATAAATGGGTTAAAATGAAGGTTGGACACAAGGTTTTTATAATCACAAAGGCACGAGATAAAGGTTATACATCATCAGAGATCAAGGCAGCTGGATTATAGTTCAAAGATTTCAAGTATTTCTGTCTGTCTACTCTAACATACAGAAGAGTAAAAAGGAATAGGTATATAATAATTCAGTAATCATAATCATCCCTTAAATCCTAACTTCTCAGTTACAACTCCTCCCTCTCCTTTGATTATTTTCTCTCAATCTTGAGGAATATCTGGGCAATGACTTCTCTAACTTCTTCATGGCTGAAAAAGGAGCATTGTCATTATGAGGCAGAGGGATGAAACTGGTTGCTATTCTTGGAGAGCCTGGCACTTCTGGGTTTTACAGCTTATCTGGCATTCAAATAATCTGGAGGCTTTATGTCTCTGAAAAACAAACTTAGTAAGTGAAACTTTTCTAGGGCCCAGAATATCCATGAACACTGTTGGTTGGGATTTGCCATAAGGTGGCAGTTTGCAATATCTGGATGACAATTGCTTAAGAGTAGCCTCCAGAATGACCTCTTGACTCAATATGAAATCTCTTAGCTCTTAAAATTCCATTTCTTTTTCTTCCTTTGGTCAACAAATCCCATGTTGCCAGGGCCAGGCTCATCCCTGGGAGTCATGTCCCACATAGTCAGGGTCAGGCTTACACCTTGGAATTCATGTCCCATATAGGGGGGAGGTCAGAGTTTGGCTTAGAGAGAGAGAACACATTTGAGTAACAAAAAAGGGTCCCTGAGGATGACTCATAGGCATTAGTATAAGTAGGCTCAGCTATTCACAGAGCTACTTAAACATTTCTTTGGTCTCATACAAAAAAGTTTTAAAATACAGACAAGATTATCTTTTACCTTGTATTTTGATTTACCTCAGCTTTACTAGATCAATTACAGTCACATCTTCAACTAGAGTCTGATCTCTTTTTCAGTTTTTTTTCTTTAACAGTTGCTGTATGGAGCAACGCTGGCTTTCAGAGCTAGAGAACCAACTCTGAGTGTCAGATGTCACACAGACACTTAGAGTTCCAGGGAACTGCAAGGTTATAAAAGAACAAAGCATTTCAGAATTTATAAATAACAGTTAAAACTTACAATCTAAGCCCTAATTTTCTTATAAGCATTTTTAAATGAAGCTACTTTCAGAAATAGAAACACTTGACAGTTGTCTTATATTGACCAACCATAGCAGAAGTTTTGTTCTGTCTCACCTTTACACATTTATCAGAGTTATGTCAATTAGATAAAATATAATTTGTATATTTGTCCTGACTCTCTTTTAAAGTCTCTTCTTGTTGCAGATGAAGCTCTTACCTATAGCTGACTACATATACTTTTAGAGAAGCATTAAAGCAAAGCAGTGTTATAGACAAGTATATTTGGCTATTTCTATGATCTGTAGCTTTTTTCTAAGAACTAAAACCATGTTTTTAGTTGTTGTTTGTTTGTTTTATGTGCTTTCACAAACTTTTTACAGTAACAAACAAAATTCAATTTACTCAGAAAATATGATCATCTTAGTATGGAAATTATAAAAGTAATATTCACCCTACCTATAGTCTTTATTTATCTAGACTACATATAATATGGAAATAAATTTAATAAACAGTTAACAAATCTCTTTGAACATACATACTTCTTTCCAGTGACAGTATTCATGAAGGGGAGAAAAGACAAGAGATACTACATCACATGGAAGAAAGAAGATATTTATGCTTGGTTCAGAACAGAGCTGAGCATTTACATACTTTATACTTACAACACATAAATTATTACTTTACAATATGCCTAAATTTTTTTAGTTTAATCTAGCATTACCTTTAAAGGTCAGCAGAGTCTAATTTTGAAATATAATTAGCTTTTCAATAATTGAAGGATTTATTTCTAGAAAAAAAGCTCAAATTTTTCTTAACATTATTCCAAGTATTAAATAATACCAGGAATATGCTAATTTACAAAATTAAATTATGGCTTAAAAAAAATAGTTTAGAGTTCTATTTATTCAAATGTTATTTCTTATTAAAAGGTCTTAGAAGTGTCATCTCTACTATGAGGTCCTCTTACATTTTTCTTTATGTATCTGCTTTTTACATTCTTCCAGAATTTTATTCTTTTGTTATTACTGCTTTATACTATTCCTGGTACAAGTATATTGTCAGATTCATGTGTCAATTTGGCCAAGTGGTGATACCTGTTTGTCTGGTTGGGCAAGTGCTGGCCTGTCTGTTGCAATGAGGACATTTCATAGAATTAAATCATGATCACGTCAGCTGCATCCACAGCTGACTGCATTTGTCATCAGCCAAGGGGTGTGTCTTCTACAATGAGTAATGGTCAATCTAATCACTGGAAGCCTTTTAAGGAGGATTCAGAAGAGACAGGCTCTCTTCCTGCTTTGGCTGGTAAGCCTCTCTTGTGGAGTTCATCCAGACCCTCTTTTGGAATCATCGGCTTCACAGCCTGCCCTGTGGATTTTGTACTCTGCATTCCCACTGTCATGTGAGACACTTTTATAAATTTTATATTTGCGAGTGTTGCCTGTTGATTCTGTTTCCCTAGAGAACCCTAACTAATACATATGTTATAACTAGAATACAACCCCTTTGAAGTTAAGAATTAGGTCTTTCCTATTCGTGACAGCATTTACTAACAAAACCATATACTACAAGTTCAAATTTTCCACATCAAATGGCAAAGTAACTAAAAAGCCAAATTCTTTGAAATTCAGATAATCAAGAATATTAAAAAATCTCATTTATATTTTTTTACTAAATTTAACTGATTTCCTAAATAGGATATGTTTGAAGCATCAGCATATTTTTACTTTTATTATACAATTTAAAAATTCATCACAAAATTCCTTCTATGGGAGGTTTACAAATCTCTTTGTTTTTATAATATTCTAAATACATGAGCAACCTTAAAAAGTACATTGACTGTCAATTTCTGGAAAATATACTATATTGCTTATTTTGTCCTAAGTCTAAATCCCAGAAAATGTTTCCATAGCTCTCAAGAACCTTTCATTTTAGTTGGCAAAATTTGGTAATTAGATTTTACCTAGTTACCCCTATCCCAAAGCTATTCATATTTTTATAATGACCTAATAACTATGGTTACCATTGCAAAGGTATTATTTAAAAAATAATTTGAAAAAAACATGGCCTATTCCACAGCATTTTCTATACCTGCATACCATTTTTAATCTACAGGCCTAGTAAAAAATAATTTAAAGATATCTTCCTGCTCTTTCTGCTACTAGGGCTTCCCCCACAAATGCTTTAGGTAGTTAGGCCTTGGGGAAGGGATAGATAAGATGAAGAATGAAACCTGGCTTGTTGAACTTGGATTTGAAAGATTTAGGTGAGGGTGGGGTGGAATTTGAGCGTTCCTATGCCCTTCTTTTAATTATTTCCAATTATTAGATTTATTTCACTTAAGGCAGTAATCAAGATAATTGGAAAAGCTCTTTGTCTTTTCCAAAGGCAGCTCTCTGGCACTCTTCTGCCACTCTAGGGAAATTCCAGGGGTGTTCTTTTCCTAATACTATTTGTTCACAGTAATTACAAAACTAAAAATTTAGTCCTGCTGCTCAGAGGGTTTCTCTCTCTCTTTTACTTCAGAGGTACTAATTTTTCATTTATATAAAGGGGCCTATATATTTTTAAGCAGTTCAAATAGAGCTTTTTAAGAATTTTCTGTTAATTTGCTATTACCATCCAGAAGTAGGAGAATATACATTGAACAGGGAGCTAGACACAAATAGAAAGTTAGTTACACAGAAACACAGAAATACTTTTGAGAAGGACAAATAAAATCTTGAATATACATTTTCTCATCCCATTTCTGGCCTTTTGTAGAACAATTTTAACTGTAATATTTTTTACTTTAACTGTAATCTTAGTGCCTTTCCATAGAGCCATTCTCAGGCTATTTCTCTCCTGAATATAAATGATATTGAGGCCAGATTATATTAAAGAAATAAACCTTTTTTTCATAGATTTATAACTAAAATCTTTTCAATTTTCAATACAGCCCAAAGGTTCCCTTTTTAAAGAATTTCTGTAGTCAGTAACCAGTTAGTAATATTTAAGCAATACAAATGCAGGAACATACCAACTAACAAATTTAAACAGATGTTTAAACCTTGCTATATTTAAGTAACACACCAATTAATAACTAGACTGAACATACAACAATTAAACAGGCATTAAATGCTTGACACACTAACTAACAATTGAACAAGCATTAAGCACTTACTATACCTAGGTAGCACACTGGCTAGCATTTAAACAAGGCTACTTAATTTCCATTAAATACCAATTAACCGTTGGATCACTTATTTTCCAGGAGTGTGTTCAACCAAAAAAATTAGGTCAGGACTTCAAACCCCATACAACATAGTACCCAGAAAATAGAAAGGTGTAGAGGTCAAAGTAAAGGAGATCATTCTGGAAGCAGGACTGGTCCTAAAAGCCAGCTCCAGGGATCCTTGAACCACCATATTAACCCCCCATTCCACTTTTACCCTGATGAGCCCCTAACCCAGTGAGATATCCAGACATGGAACTGGAAATGGTTTCTGTCTTTGAAGGTTTTTAAGGCACCAAAGGGTCTGGAGTGCCAACAAAACAGAGAAAAACCTGGTTGCCAAGCTGTAAAACTAAATATAATTGAGCAGCACAAAAGACTCAGTTACCAGGCTCTGGAGGCTCTGCTGGGGCTCCAGAGCCTCAGGCATCATCCCATCTGGGTGTGCAAATTGTTAATGGGCAAAGGTGGTGGATTCTTTTGCTTGTTGTGCTCAAATGATAAATTTCTGAGTCCCCAGGGTTTCAAAGAGAGAAAAGGTTTATTGCTAGGCATGAAGCAGGAGAGCAGAGGCCTCTTGGCTCAAAATCTGTGAACCAAACTGCAGCAATTATGATAGTTTTATAGCATTAAAAGAAGGACATGTTTTAGGATAATGAGCACAATGGCCCCAGATGATGTAATTAGAGGTGATTTAATTATTTTGAGCATGCACAGATTGATTGCATTCTTAGTCACAGAACATATGAAAGAAAATGGTGGCCTTAATATGGTGATGGGCATGATTTTTAGTATTATAATGAAGTATAAGTGACTTATAGATTAAACTCTAAGCTACTGCCCATGCAGGCTGGCCCATTTTGGTTAGATCCAGTTTCAATTATCAAGATTACTTTGGACTTGGAGTGGGATAGTTCTTGGCTGACCCAAGATCCTTCTTTAATAAACACTAGAGGCTGTATTTGGTAATCACAAGACTCTAAAGTAAAAAACCTGGATAAATGGGTACAAGTAAAGTTGAGAGCCAAGGTTTTTATAATCTCAAGGGCACAAGATAAAGGCTATACAAAATAAAAGGCACAAGATAAAGACTATACAAAGCAGCTTGATTACAGTTCAAAGATTTTAGGTATTATCCTTTGTCTACTCTAATATACAGGGAATTAAAAAGGAATATCTATATAAGAATTCAGTAATCATAATCATCCCTTAAATCCTAATTTCTCTGTTATAATATCTCATTGATATTTTAATTTGCATTTGTTTGATACACTTATAGTGAATTTTTCCCATATGTTTATTGATGATTTGAATTTCTTCTTTATGGACTCTGTTCATATCTGTTGCCAATTTTCCAGGATGTTTGTATTTTTCTTACCAATTTGTAAGAGTTGTTTCTATGTGAACAATATTGACCGTATGTTTGTGCATTGACCATATGTACACAGCATTTACATACCCTATTTCGTCATCTGTCTTTGAATTTTGTTGCATTATTTATCCATGTCATGGGTAGATCAGTAGAGTTGTGCATTGGAGAACATTGGGAACCTGCACTTGTGACATGGACACTGACCTCTCGTAGAGGGCGCAGGCATTCTTCTTACATTTTTCTGGCCAATCCAGCTAGTGTTTTGCAAGGGGTTTCATAGGCAGGGTATATCAGCAAGAGGCTGTGAAAGAAGAACCTGAGGGACTGCATATTAGATTATGAGAGATGCTTTATGGGGACCTGGAACTCTAACACCACCAAGTAGAGCCGAAAGCCAGTAAATAATGGATGATGGTAAGGAGGCCCTTCAGGTTGTGTGAAAAACCAATCTGCATTTTGTAAAGATTCCAGGTGGGGTGAACACAGCTGCGGGTGCGCTGGGGAACGTCCCTCCAAGCAAGATAAAGCAGAGCAAAAACTACCCAATGGGTTTTTTTTTTCCAATTGGTTTTATTTCTGTCTGAATTTCCTAAATTTTTTTCATCTGTGTGTAACATCATGCGCACTTCCCATGCCACACCCCTCCAGTTTCAGAGGACACTTTGTCCTTGAGATCACCTAAGGCAGACTGGTGCTTTCTAAAATAGATTTTATTAGAAACAAGGGAAAAAAGAAAATCAAGAAGTATAAAAATAGAAAAACATGGAAAAAATGATCATTAAATATTTGTTTTTCCCTCCTCAGATAATTTCAATTGACCTCACATACTCTAACAGTTTATAGGTGAACAAATAAAGGTTGATTTCTTCTTTCTCAAGTCTGTTTCTCATCTTAAGTATCATATCCACAGATTCTCCACTTTTCATTTTCTGAATTTTTACTTTTTCTAGTCTATGATTTTTCTTTACCCTCTGGGTCTCCAGTCACTTTCACAGTCCAGAAGAATCATGGCTGATTACTGGTTGGTAGTTCAACACTAAGTACTAAGTTTAGAAAATTAAAACTAACATTTATCAAAAGGTTATGACATGTCAGGATCTATACTAAGCACTTTCCATGTATTATTTCATTTAATTAATATAACTTCCTTGTAAGGAAGAAATTCAAATCTCAATTTAGTTAAATTGCAAACATTCACAGGTCTAATAAACAGTAGAACCAAGTCTTTCATCTTTGTCCAGACTCGTAGTCACTGCATCTTCACAACTGTCTCTGTTCCTTCACAGTTCCTTCTCAATTGTCTCTGCCCTAAGCAATATCCCAATACAGATGTCCAAGAACCCTAATACTATCCCATTTAGGCAAAAGTGAAGACTTATCTTTTTGGAGTCAGCTCTTACATGTTTCATGGAAAACTACTTGGGGAGTTGGTGATTGATGAGTCCTGCTTTGTTCAGCTCACTCTGGGGCCCCACCCCATCCCATCAATTTGAGGAAAGCCTTTTTCACATCTTTGTTCCTCAGACTGTAGATGATAGGGTTGAGGAAGGCTGTGGCAATATTATAGAAAAGGGCCATTTTCTTGCCACTGTTTGATAAAGAGCCTGAGCCAGGACCCATGTACATGATGATGCATGGAATGGCAAACATGGTGACCACAGTGATATGGGAGGCACAGGTGGAGAAGGCCTTGATCCGTCCTTGAGCTGAGCGGATCTTCATGATAGTGGCAAAGATGTTGGCATAAACAATGGCAATGAGGGAGAGTGGTACCACAATGACATTGAAGCCTGTTATGAAGTCCACCAAGTCATTGAGGGATGTGTCTGCACAGGCCAGCTTCAGGACAGCAGGAACCTCACAAAAGTAGTGGTCAATTTCATTGGGACCACAATAGGGCAGGCGCATAGCAAAGAAGGTATAGCACAGGCCACCCACCACACCATAGGCTGCACAGATGCCCACCATGAGGAGACACACCCAGTGGCTCATGATGACCTTGTACCTGAGAGGGTGGCAGATGGCCATATACCTATCCACAGACATGATGGAGAAAAGCCAGGACTCAGTGACCCCAAAGAAGAGAAAGATGTACATCTGGGCCACACATCTAGCAAAAGAGATAGCCCTCTTCTTGCTGAGAATATGCACAAGCATCTGGGGCACAGTAGTTGTGGTATAGCACACGTCCAGCATGGAGAGGACACTGATGAAAAAGTACATGGGTGTATGGAGGCGTGAGTCCTGGAGGATGAGGGTGATAAGGAGGCTGTTGCTCAGAAGGATCAGCAGGTAAAAGACTAAAAAGAAGGTGAAGAGTAGAGGGCTGGTCCTGGGATTGGGGGCAAAGCCCAAAAGAATGAATTCTGTCACGGTAGACCAGTTGAGTTCCTGCATTGTGATCTGCCTGTTTTGAAGAGTTTTTAAGACATGCAATTTGTTGAGTGTCTGTTCCAAGGATGTGTAAGGAATGTTCAAACTCATTGTTTCATTTATGTTTCCTAACAGTATCCAAAAGCTTTGGATTGGCAGATGGAGGTACCAACAGACATGTCCCACTTGTAGTTTGAGTGATATTAGGGTTTGGCTCCATCTTACTGTTTAGTTAAGGCTCATACTGATGAAAATGGTGAAGACCAGGTCGAGGAATGTATGTACTATGTACCACTCAGGCTGCGGGTATCTTTTCTTCTCTTTTTTATATAACCTTGCTTTTTTCTCTACTATTCATTCCACTACCTGTTTTCTCTTGGGGCTTCAGAGGATGCTGAGCCTTAGTTTAAGATTTGGGTGAGAATTTGGCTTATCTTACTCATTATTGGATTAAGGTTTTCAGTACTCTTAGGTTTAGGGCTAATGTTAGAATTGGGGATTAAAGTTAATGCTATGTTTAGAATAAAGGTTAGAGTTAATGTTTAGGAATTTGGCTGGCGAATGGGACTTCAATTCATTATTCATTAATTATGTCATTATTATGAGATATAATGATAAATATGTTCATTAGTTATGTCATTCATTCAGCAATTTTTTACTAAATGTTTACTATAATATTGCCTCCTCGAATGTAGAGATTATATTTCTAAATTTTGGGGGCAGTATATTTTGTAATAAAAATGAAAGATCTTGGGTAAACTGAGTATAGTACCATAAACAGTTTCTAGAATTATCAAAATAAAAATAATAAACCCAGCAAACCATACAAAGAAGATTTAATCTTAATAATGTGTGAATTATGCAATTTATTTTCTTTATTGGAGACTGTTAAAAGGCTCTCTCCTTCACACTGTCAATAGATGCCAATTAGTTGTTTTTGCTTAGCATTATCATACTGAGAAAATTAGCACACTGAGATGATTTTTAAATTTTCCCTTGTAGCTGTCTACCATCCAATATTCCTTGTCATTTTGGGTCTATGATTCAGAAGAATATATGTTTTATCTCTCCAATATTCAAATGTCTTGGGATTGTGGGAAACTATACAGAAGTAAATCCACAAACACTAGAATTTTGTGAAAGGGAAATTCACTGGGAAGGGTTTACATTGTGCCCAATGCTTGCACTCTGCTAGCACAGAAGAGCTCAGCCTACCTCTTTAACCATTACTGACATATACCCCCTTCTATACCATGGCTTTATAGATTCTTCTTAAATTTCTGTTTTGTGAACAGTCACATAGACAGCTGACATTTCATCTTCAGAAGCACCCTTGACATAAAGAATATCTGTCACAATTAAACAGCCAACATCACCCTTAAAGCTAAACGTATAGGGCAGCAGTCACTTATTTGGGAACTGCAGGACAAATATATCCAAAAGAAAATTTTTGCTTGGCTTGTATAAATTTTAAAAGTTGAATTAAAAAAAAAATTGAGCTGGCATGTAAATATGCAGATCTTCAGCATCGCAAACCAGTTTTGGCAACAATTGGCCCATGTCCCACACCACAACAACAAGCAGGAAGTGAATATGTGAGTTCCCTTTTGGATGGAGTATGAACTCCCCAGTTCATAATACTCCTTGTTGTTCTTTATTCCCTTTCTCATTCTAGGTTTACTCATTTATATTGTCTGCCTGGCTCCTGTGGCATTTGAATTTATGACTTCTAGTTCGAGAGCAACTCAAAGTATAAGCAACCATCACCACTATATAGTGTTATTCTGAAATTTTTAGTCAAAGAAAGAGATTAGAGAAAAGAGAGAAAATATATAAAGACTGGAAAATTGTCATGGCTTGTAAATGTTATAATCATTATATCTAGAAACCCAAGAGAATCATTGATAAAGTTTTAAAACTAATAAAAGAGTTAACTAAGAGAATCTAATAGAAAAGATTCCAAGAAGAGTATGCATGGTAAGATTCCATATGTATAAAGATGCATTTGTGTAAAATGCATTTTATATCATGCCTTAAATAAGTTTAAAAATATCAGGAAGTATACACACAGAAATACTAGCATCTGTTACCTCTGAGTAGTGGGATTTGTGATACTGGTGGTTTGGCAAATAGGAATGAATGTTTCTTTCCTTTTTTCTTTTTACAATCCTGTCTTGTTTACTTTTTTCTGCAATGCATTGCTTTTATAATTAAGAAAACTAATGAACTCAAAAAAGAAAAGTCTATACACCATCTAAAATGTTAGAAATATATTGAAAAAAAAGATCTACAAAGGCAGCAAACAAACAAAAATACACAAATATGTAGGAATAAACCTAACAAGAAACATTCAGTACCTATCTGAGAAGCAAAAATGGGGAAAAAAAAAGTTCTATGGAACTTTACCAAGAAACAAAAAGAAACTTTAAGTCCAGAGATCGGATAGTCTATATTCTTAGGATAGGAGGATTAAAAATTGAAAAAAGGCATTTATTGCCAAACTTAT
>PVIY010046959.1:0-17700 GCA_004026745.1 Myrmecophaga tridactyla
CTGGCCTCCTATCAGGGGGAAGGAGTCACCTGCATCAGTTTTCCCTGAGGGTGAGACCCGGCAGGTTGAAAGACTTTCCTGTGAAGTCTCTGGGCTCTGTTTTTCTTATCCTGCCCAGTATGTGGTGCTTGTCTGCCTGTGGGTCCCACCAGCAAAAGATGTCATGGCTCCTTTAACTTTGGAAGGCTCTCCTTCCTGAGGGCGTGGTGGAGACAGAGGAGAGGTTGTAGGCTGGTTTTAATGGCTTCAATTTGCCAAGCCCTGGGGTCTGAGTTCCTTGAGAGAGGGATTCCACCTAAGTTGGGCTTCACCTCTCCCCTGGGGAAGGCACAGGCAGGAGACAGCCCTGAAAGCAATCTGTTTCTGCCTATGTGTGGGGCAGTTGCAGCCCGAGAAGTCCCGCCGCTGAATCCAGAGGCTGCCAAGTCTCCGTAGAGACAGCCACGAAAACCCCCGTTTTGTCCCCTTTCCTCTTTTTCGGTTAGCCCAATAAGCGACCTCTGACTTGACCAGTTTCGCGTGAGCTGGGGGCCTATTTTTAGTAGTCAGAATTTGTTATTAATGCCACAATTGGCGCTTGGTTGGACTCAGTCCCTGCTACTTTTAGTCTCTTTCCTTTCCCTCCGGGAAGCCGACTATGGGGGAGGGGCGCCGGGCGCCGGCCGCCGCGGCTTGGGGAACTCACGATTCCGGAGACTCGCAGTCGGTCCAGCTGGTCCAGACCTGGGCACGCTGTGTGTCCAGTCACTATCGTGGTTCTGGGAGCTGTTCTGCTGTTTCTGGTTATCTAGTAGTTGTTCTGGAGGATGAACTAAAATGCACACATTGCTAAGCCGCCATCTTGGCCCCTCCCATGATCCTTTGTTTGCTTTTTGTCTCTGATAACTCCTTTTTGAAGTGTTTTTATTAGAAAAGGATGTTGAATTTTGTCAAATGCTTTCTCACCATCAATCAAGATGATCATATGTTTTTTCCCCCTTTGGATTTTACTTTTTTTTTCTTGGCATGGGCAGGCTCTGGGAATCGAATCCAGGTCTCCGGCATGGCAGACAAGAATTCTGCCACTGAGCCACTGTTGCATCACCCTCCCTTTGGATTGTTAATTTGATGTATTACATTAATTGATTTTCTTGTGTTGAATCATCCTTACATTCCTGGTATAAACCCCACTTGGTCATGGTATATAACTGTTTTAATGTGCTGTTGGATTCGATTTGCTAATATTTTGATGAGAATTTTTGCAGCTATGTTCATTAAGGAGATTGGTCTGCAATTTTCCTTTCTTGTAGCATCTTCATTTGGTTTTGGTATTAAAGTGATGTTGGCTTCATAAAATGAGTTAGGTAGTGTTCTTTCTTCCTCAATTTTTTAGAAAAGTTTGAGCAGGACTGGTGTTAGTTCTTTTTGGAATGTTTGATAATATTCCCCTGTGAAACCATCTGGTCCTGGGCTTTTCTTTGTAGGAAGATTTTTGATGACTGACTGAATCTCTTTATTTGTGATTGGTTTGTTGAGATCTTCTATTTCTTGAGTCAGTATAGCTTGTTTCCAGGAATTTCTCCATTTCATTTAAGTTGTCTAGGTTGTTGGTATATAGTTGTTCATAGTGTCCTCTTATAATTTTTTTTTATTTCTTCAGGTTCTGTAGTAAGCATTGATTTAAAAATGACTTAAGGCTTTTGGTATGTTATGATGTAATGAATGTATTTTCTGTGTAAAAAGAACATGTCTTTTGGGGGTCCAGAGGTTGGATTGTGGTGGCTTGGAGCTCTGTACCCCCAGAAAAACATGTTCTTAAACTTAATCCATTCTTGTGGGTGTGAACCCATTATATGTGGGACCCTTTGGTGAGGTTACTTCAGTTAAACTGTGGTCCAACTCAGGATGGGTCTTAATCCTTTTACTGGAGTCCTTTATAAGCAGGATGAAATTCAGAGAGCTACTGAAAGAAAGCCATCGGAAGGAAGAAGCTGAAGTCAACAGAACTCAGAAGAGAAGGTGGAGGGTAGAAGAGACTGCTGTATGTATTGCCATGTGACAGTCTTTGCCAAAGACCAAAGACTGTTGGCAGCCAGTCCCAGGAGGCCAGTCTTAATAATGAGAGTACTACCTTGACAAGGACTTGATTTGGACTTTTCTCAAATCTGAAAATCATAAGCTGACAAATTCCCATTGATCAAGCCAACCCATTGCATGGTATTTGCTTGAGCACAGAAGGAAACTAAAGCACTTGGTATCCCATATCCCCATCAAAACCTTTTACTCTCTCTAGAGACTCAACTTCCAGTTTTCTGCCAGGGTGAAACAGGGCAGTTGTTAAGTGGCATGGAGTGGAACGGGGATCTAGAGATATCAACTGCTCTCAAGCATCTTTTTCAACCCTCCTTATTCTAGACACTAGTATATCTGACCCATCTCTAGTTCCAGAAGTCTCTGGGGCTTTTTAGGTTCTGCAGATTCTGAGAATTCTACAGCACAAGTTGGATTGGCTTAACTACTAGAGAAAGCCAAATCCTAAATCAGTTACCACTAATTCATCTGTTCTCCAGTTTTCAAAATGTTGCAGTTTCCTTCTATCCTGCTCTCCTGTTTTAATCTTTTAAAATTTTCTAGTGGGATTTTGAGATGGAATGAAATTAGATATATCTGTACAATCTTGTATTTTCCCTGAACCCTCCCTTCTAGTATCAGTTTTCTTTTTTCCTCAAGTATAATCTTTAATGTCTTATTCATCAAGATGCTGGCATAAGACATCCCTTGGGAACATCTTCCCTTAGAGACAGGTAAATGAAGGGCAGATTCAATTCTCTTGGAATTCTGGAGGATGAATGAGACTGGAGAATGACTCTGTATCCTGAATTGAGGGGTCTTTGGTTTCTCTGTTGTTAAAACAAATACCATGCCACAGGTTGGATTACACATTGATACTTTGTTGGCTTATGGTTCTGAAGTTAGAAGTCCAAATCCAAGGCCTCATCAAGGTGATGCTCCAAACTACCACACCATGCAAACAAAAAGATTAAGAGAATAAATGCCCAGTGAATGTCTGAAGTTGAGATACCTAGCCATCTTCTCCTAATTGGCTCTCAGAATATTGGAGCCAAACCTTTATGGTCCAAGCAGGAAAGTATAAGATTTTTCTCTAAGGAAACTGACCACCTCAGAGTACTGACATCAGGGTTTTTCAACCCCAGGGCCACTCTACAGAGGAGCTCAAAGTTAATAAAAGCTATACTCATGGACTAATAGCTTCAAATCACCTTTGTAGTCTCCCACCCTTAGTCATGACTAAAGTGATAAGTTAATGTAAAAAATGTAAAGATACTGAAATTCACAAATAGGAAACATAATAGGATATCTAAAGCCTTTACTATTTTAATTAGCAGGACAGTAAACATCTGATTATTACTTTATTAAATGTAGGTTTGCTATCAAGTGTAAATATGCACTTATTGTATATAAGTAGGGAAGGGTGGATTTAGTGAACTGTAAATAGGCCAAAGGAATTTGGAAATCTTGGAATTATAACAAGAACAGGAAGGAATAAGAAACAATGATGATCACACACCAAAGGACAAAACAGAAAGAGGGTCCAGTAGTGCCTCAAAATAATAATGGGTTAATCAAATGTGCTGAGAAACAGCTACTATGCAAATCTGATCCCTCATCTTTTGGGGGAAATCTTTAGTTGACCTTTCTGGTTTAAATAAAATGCAAATAAAACACTTTTAAAGCTTTCAATTATGTTAATAGACCAGGCAAACACATGACAGACAATATAATAGCAAGAACACTAATCAAGCAAATTCTGAGTTTTTAACAAGAAAGACAAGATATCCAAAGGCTCATGGATGAAACAAGTGAATACTGACGATGAAAGGGCTCCTCCTGGGGTCCTGTTATTGCCTCCCCATCCCCAGTTGACACTCCCTGAATCTGGGATTCCAGGAACTCCTGAAGAGGCCTATAGCTCTCAAGAGATGAAGTACTACTACTCCAAGTGCTAGTGGGGGTGGATCTATGAGGTTGTCACTGAAGGCCACGTGGTGGAACAAAAAGAACACCTCCTGTGGTGGGATAAGACCCAGAGGCCCAAGGTCCCTGCTGAGCAAGGTCCACAAGCATTCCATTGTTGCTCTCTACAGAAAGAACCTCAGGTCAGAATTCCTATGAGAATCCACTCTGATGGCCAAGGTGAATGAGGTGGAAGATTATGAAGATGTTCTCCTCATTGATGCCAATGACAGGGTGGGCCTCAATGGCTTATCCTTGAGTGTCCATCCCATCTCACTCTAGTAGGTTTCAGGCTTTCTCTCCTTGGAGAAGTTTTCCATGTCACCTGATTTGGAGCCCATGGAGTCTCCCTTCAGCCTCCTTGTTTATTACCCTGTGCCTTTCTCTGGTGGCTAATCCAAGCAATTCCCTACATGACCACCTGGATAGGCTCAGACACATACAGAGGTAATTTCAAGCCCAGCAGCACATTATTTCCTCAGAGCCTTAGTTCTTCAGGCTGAAAAGAGTCCAGTGCCCCATGTCATCACTGAGGAAATGGATGGAAAAAATTTCAATAAATTTTCTCGATAAACTATATACAGCAATTTACATATCATTTGAAAAGAAAAATGACAAAGAGACAGGTCATTCATTCGTTCTCCTCACACTATTGGGTCCTCATCTATAAAATTAGCATAGTCTTAGCTGCTTCATAGGATTATTATAAAGATCAAGTCAAATAATGTATGTTAGAGCACTTAACACAGAACCAGGGTCATACCAAATGTCCGATAAATATTTTAAAATGTAAAAAAGAAGTAAGGGGAGGCTTGGCTTACTGTTCTAGTCTGCTAGCTGCCAGAATGCAATATACCAGAAACAGAATGGCTTTTAAAAAGGGGAATTTAATTAGTTGCTAGTTTACAGTTCTAAGGCTGAGAAAATGTCCCAATCAAAACAAGTCTATAGAAATGTCTAATCAAAGGCATCCAGGGAAAGATACCTTGGTTCAAGAAGGCCGATGAAGTGCAGGGCTTCTCTCTCAGCTGGAAGAGCACATGGTGAACACAACATCATCTGCTAGTTTTCTCTCCTGGCTTCCTGTTTCATGAAGCAACCTGGAAGGCATTTTCTTTCTTCATCACCAAAGGCCCCTGGCTGGTGGACTCTCTGCTTTGTGGTACTGTAGCATTCTCTGCTCTCTCTGAATCTCCAAATCTCCTACTTTCTCCAAAATGTTTCCCTTTTTATAAGATTCCAGTAAAGTAATCAAGACCCACCCAAATGGGTGGAGAGACGCCTCCATCTAATCCAGCCTAACAACCACTCTTGATCAAATCACATCTCTGGGGAGATGATCTAATTACAGTTTCAAGCATACAATACTGATTAGGGATTAGAAGAAATGGCTGCCTTTACAAAATAGGATTAGGATTAAAACATGGCTTTTCTAGGGTACATATATTATTTCAAACCAGCACACTTACTTAGGTTATTTATGTTTATTTAGGTATTTTCTGAACCAAAATATGCAACATCTGTTAGTCTGAGATGGAATTCTTTTTTTTTAAAATTTTTTATTTATTAAAAAAAATTACAAGAAAGAAACATTCCCAACACATACACTCAGCAATTCACAATATCATCATAGTTGCATATTCATCATCATAATCATTTCCCAGAACATTTGCATCAATTCAGAAAAAGAAATAAAAAGACAACAGAAAAATAAAACAAAAACAGAAAAAAAAAATTTTACATACCATACCCCTTACCCCTCCCTTTCATTGATCACTAGCATTTCAAACTAAATTTATTTTAACATTTGTTCCCCCTATTATTTATTTTTATTCCATATGTTCTACTCATCTGTCGACAAGGTAGATAAAAGGAGCATCAGACACAAGGTTTTCACAATCACACAGTCACATTGTGAAAGCTGTATCATTATACAATCATCATCAAGAAACATGGCTACTGGAACACAGCTCTACATTTTCAGGCAGTTCCCTCCAGCCTCTCCATTACATCTTGGTTAACAAGGTGATATCTACTTAATGCGTAAGAATAACCTCCAGGATAATCTCTCGACTCTGTTTGGAATCTCTCGGCCATTGACACTTTGTCTCATTTCACTCTTCCCCCCTTTTGGTCGAGAAGGTTTTCGCAATCCCTTGATGCTGGGTCTCAGCTCACTCTAGAGTTTTCCTCAATCCCTTGATGCTGAATCGCAGCTCATTCTGGGATTTCTGTCCCACGTTGCCAGGAAGATCCACACCCTTGGGAGTCATGTCTTACATAGACATGGGGAGGGTGGTGAGCTTGCTTGCTGTGTTGCTGGAGAGAGAGGCCACATCTGAGCAACAAAAGAGGTTGAGATGGAATTCTTAAAGTGTGGAAATAACTAAAATAATTACTTAATTCAGGAAAACGTATGGATGAACCTTGAGGACATTATGTTGAGTGAAATAAGTCACACACAAAAGGACAAATCTTGTATATTACTAGTATGAACAAATTATAATATGTAAACTCATAGACATAAAATCTGTAATCTAGGATACCAGGAGATAGGAGGAGGCTAGAAAACGGGAATGTAATTTTTTACTAGGTTGAACTTAACAGGCTGGAAATGGATAGGGATGATAGTAGCATGTTCTTTTGAGTATTCTTAACAGTGCTGAATTGCCTGTAAATGCGGTTGAAAGGGGAAAGTTAGAGTCATGTATGACAGCAGAAGGAAAGCCAGAGGTTAAAACATGGGACTGTATTAACACAGTGAATCTTGTGATGGATGATGACTGAGATTAATAGTACAAATATAAAAATGTTCTTTCGTGAACTAGAACAAATGTATCATACTATTATAAAGAGTTAAAAAGAGAGTAGTATATGGGAAAAACATACCTCTTACAAACTACAGACTATAATTCACAGTAATATCTTAATATTTTTTCATCAACAGTAACATATGTACCATACCAATACTCGGGATGAATAATGGGGGTTGGGTGGAGATAAAGGGGTATCTGATGTTTTGGTTTTTCTTTCTTTTTTTTTTGGAGTAATGAAAAAGTCCTAAAATTAATTTTGGTGATGAGCCAGTGATTGTATACTCTGGATGATTTCTATACTGTGTGAATTTATCTCAATAAAATTGCACACAAAAACTGATACAAGTCTCAGCCTGGTAGGTCACTTTCTCAGGTAGTATATGGGCTGGAGTCCAGTGCTGGTATGGGATAATACTGTCCTTCAAGGCACCCGCCTCCATAAAGGAGGACAAGTGGTTGATCAGGCTATTTGCATACTGGCACCAACATATTCCTCATCTCTGTAACCTCCTGGCACGCCTATATCAGGTGGCATGCAAAGCAGGCACTTTCCACTAGAGAAAAGAGGAAAAACAGGTCCTCCAGGAGGGAAAAGCGGCCATTTCAGCCACCCTGCTTCTAGGACCTTTAAGAGTCTGGATCTCTATTTGAGTTATGGGTTTCTATCACCTGTACCCACGCTTATTGGTCTCTGGCAGAAGGATGAAGCAACAGGATTTTGCAGACCCTTGGTTTTCTAGACAAAAAAATTTCTAGACACGGCCCTGGCACTACCCCCTTCAAGAGGCAACTTCTGGTGTGTTATTGGGCTTTGGTGGAAACAGAAAGGAACACTGAAAGCTCTCATGTCCTCCTGAGGCCAGAAATCCCCATCATATCCTGGATCTTGGGTAATAAGAATAATCACCCAGGCTGTGCCCAACAACAGAGCATCAAATGTACATGGTATATTCAGGACTGTGCCTTGTCTGGGCCACCAGAGGGTGACATGCTTGCATGAGTGGGTAGCAGAGCCCCCTCAACAATGATCCTGTTCCAACATCAGATGAGGGCCCTTCACTCCCTGTTTTGGCATCTTGGGGACCCTGAATCAATGGATGCCCCACCAGATGTTCAGTGTTCTCTGATATATCAGCCAAGGTGAGGCCATCTGACATCCACTGGGGGGAGATGTACAATCCACTCAATGACAGGTCCAGACCCACAGAATTAGATGGATTTTACATGTCACCACCACCCACAGGATCCTGGCATTGTGGAGAACTTTCATGGCAGTCTGAAAAAGGAGCTTCAAAGTCTATACCCTGACAATTCTCTTATTAGATGGGCTATCTACCTTACTCAGGCCCTCTGGAAGCTGAACTTAGCAGTTTCTTGGAAGGGAAACATTGCCTTATCCCACTTCCTAGCTTGGGAAGTGTGTGAGGGTAGGGGTAAGAACCCAGGCTTTGCTGTGTGGTCCATCCTTAAACCCATCAGGATGAGGACTGGCCCCCAAAGAGGAAAAAAGACACACCACCACTTGGGATTCTTTTCCAGCCACTTGCCAGGAGATCATCCCACTTTTCACTCATGGCACCTGACACTAACATACTGGAGGTTAGTGAGTGGCACCTATCTGTCAGGATTCCCTTCTATGAGGAAGCAGTCCAGAAGATATGGATAAAGCACTCAGATCAATGGGAAAGGGGTGAAGTTATAGCTCAGGGAAAGGGGCAGACTTGATGGCCATAGAAGGAAAAAATAAGTCACTGCAAATAGGCCAAGTGAAGTATCTAACATGGGAAGTGGTTGCATGATCACTCTGTCAGGACTAATAATTGCTCCCCTATGTGTCCTACAGATGTGACCCAGGAGCACCATGGAAGACAACTTCTTCCAGTTGACCTGGGCCATCTTGGCAACAGAGAACCTGACCGATGGCTGGAATTTACCATCTCATCCTTCATTCTACCTCTCCTCTTTCCTGAGTCTAGTTGACACTCAAGAGTATATCTTCCCTGCCTCATGTTTAAACTAATACCAGGAAGTCCTTCATTTATATCCTGTAACAAAGTTAATGGCACAACTATTGGCTGTGCACTCTTCTGCTCCACACCCCTGGACAACAACTCCTGACGTAGTGAAACTGGCAAGTGATTCAGTTATAATTCCAATTTATTCACCAGTGAAAATGTGATACACAAGCTGTAAGCCACCTTGGCTGACATTACTGAGTTCACAGCATGAACCCTTCCAGTTCAGCAAAATCATTAGACTCCCTAGCCTAAAGTAATCTCTGATTATCATATTGCCTTAAACGTCCCTCTAGCCTAACAATGAGGCCTACCTATGTGCTAATGCTAACACTTCCTGCTATATGTGGGTTAATACAGAGGAGGTGGAACAGGAGGAGGCTAAACTCCAATGGCTAACCCACTGGCTGCACAGTGTACAAACAGATTCTGTGTGGGACCTGTCGGGGAGTGGTAGTGGTGGTAGTATGAATATGGATGCTACCATTCCTTCAGACAGGCTTGATAACCCTGGTGGGAATAAAGGTATGCATAGGTAAAGTCTCCCTAATGTGTTATAACTGCTGGTGTTTCTAAACCTTTACTGCCAACATTGCTGAAAGCTATGGGTTGGCAGGCCCCAACTTTCTTTGCCTTTGTGTTAGAGGTGGGAAGTGGGCTTACATTGTGGAAGATAATATGAAGTAGTAAGCTAGGCCTGGTTGAGAGGCTGAGAGGAGGACTGCTGGGGAAGCCACGGACACATGCTAAGTGGCCATCTCCCAGCCCTTGCCTACCCCTGCCTCCTATTGTGCTGTTTCAATTCCACAACTTGGAGTAGATGATAAGTCTAATAAAAAGGCCTGACTAGACTCCAAACTTGGAAACTGGGAACAAACGGCCCCAGATGCTAATCAAGGCAGGAATACTCAGTGGCAGGGCCGCATCCCTGCAGGATGAATACTACATTGAAACCGTATAGATTTGTCTCTTCTCTGACACAAAATGGGGCTTGTAAAGCTGCCATCTTCTGACCCCAACTTGAACAGTTTTGGCCGCCCCAGGGGTCCAGGCTATAGTGGGATTTCTTCCCCTGCTCTTATGTACCCTTTGTGCTGTAAAAGTAATAAAGCGGTCACTTGCTGAAAGTTTCTGTTTTGTCCTGAGCCTGTGTTAACATGTTTCCAAGTTGTGTAGCAACTTGTTCCACACCACAGTTTGCCAGCAGTCAGCCTCACAACACAGCCTTCTGGGAGAAAGTATCGCCTTGATGGTGCCTTCACTTCGGACTTCTCCTTGCCTCAAAACCATGAGATTTAAATTCCCGGTGGTAAGTTTAATAGTTCCATAATTTTTTTCCTATCCCTCAAGGGACTTTGCCAATACTTTTTGGTTATCTGCTTAATATACTCTGGGATGTATCCAGGTATTACATCAAGCTATACAGGGTTAGGCTCTCATTCTTATTCTGGCTCCCTGTGTTTGGATTGTTTAAATGATCTATCCAGACAGGTTGAGTTAGATTATGTGCTACAGAAAACCTAGGTTTTAGACATAATAAAACTTTCTTCCTTTGGTCTCAAAGAGTAGGTAAAATTCTAAAATACAGGCGTCTTCCTTAACCCTGTATTCTGAATTACCTTAATCCTAACCTGATCGGCTTTATTCTTACCTCTAAATACCAGCTTATACATATATGAATATATATATAAAGCCCCTCAAAATCCATAAATAATTTTGTATATATATATAAAGCCCCTCAAAATCCAGAAATAACAATTACCACTCCGGATTAAATGTGACTGCTATAAGAGCTTACAAGTTAGGCCTCAGTTTTCTCATAAGTATTTTCTAAATGGGAGCATGCAATGTTTGGTCTTTTGTTTCTGGCTTATTTTGCCTCACCAAATGAGACACTGGACTTTATATATTGATAAAAGAGTCAACTTAATAAAAAGATTTAACAATTATAGGCACATATGCATCTAATAGAGCGCCAAAATATATGATGCAAACATTAACAGAATTGAAGGGAGAGAAAAACAGTTCCACAATAGTGGTTGGAGATTTCAATACACAACTTTCAATACTGGACTGAGCATCTAAGCATAAGATCAGTAAGGAAACAGAAGACCTGAGCAATACTATAAACCAACTAGATCTGACATATATAGAACTTTTTACCCAGCAACAACAGTATACACATTCTTTTCGAATACACATGGATCATTCTCTAGAACAGACCATATATCAGGGCACATGTGATAATAAATTTAAAAATATTTAAATAATAAAAAGTAACCTCTCTGACCATGGTTGGAATGAAGCTAGAAATCATTAACAGAAGGAAAACAAAAATTTACATATGTGGAACTTAAATGGCACACTCTTAAACAACCAGTGACTAATACAAAAAATTACAAGGGGAATCAGATAATACTTAGAGACAAAAGAAAAAGATAATACCAAAATTTATGGGATGCAGTAAAGGCAGTGCTTAGAGGGAAATTTATAGCTATGAATGCCTATATTAAAAAAGAAAGATCTCAGATTAATAAACTAACTTTACATCTTGAGGGACCAGAAAAAGAGCAAAGTATACCCAAAATCAGCAGAAGAAAGGAAGTAATTAAGATTAGAATAGAGTAAAGTTAAATAGGGAGCAGAAAAATAATTGTGAGAACAAAAAAAGTTGGTTCTTTGAAAGGAATCAATAAAATTGACAATGCTTTAGCTAGAAAAGATACAACTAAATGAAATCAGAAATGAAAATGGTAATATCACCACAGATTTACAGAAACAAAAGGATGATGAGGGTATTATAAACAACTGTCTGCCTAACTAGATTATCTACAAGAAATGGAGAAATTCCTAAACATACATCAGTTTACCAAACTGACTAAAAAAGAAATAGAAAACAACAAACCTATAACCAGTAAAGAGACTGAATCAATAATCAAAAACTTCCACCAAAGAAAAGTCCAGGACCAAATGGCTTTGCTGGTGTACCGTACCAAGTATTTAAAGAACAATCAATACCAATTCTCCTTAAACTCTCCCACAGAACTCAAGAAGAAGAACACTTTCCATTTCATTTGTGAGACCAGCATTACTGAGATAACAAAGCTTGGTAAAGACATCACAAGAAAAGAGAATTACTGACTAATTTCCCTTATGAATATAGATGCAAAAATCCTTAACAAAATATTAACAAATCCAATCCAGTGGCATATTAAAAAGATTATACAGGGGTGCATGGGTGGTTCAGTGGTAGAATGCTTGCCTTCCATACGAGAGACCTGGGTTCAATTGCTGGCCCATGTACCGCACCCCCACTGCCGCCAAAAAAAAAAAGATTATATACCATGGCCAAATGGGATTCATCTCAGGAATGCAAGGGTAATTCAACATATGAAAATCAATGTAATTCAGTACATAAATGAAATGAAGGATAAAACTCCTATGATTACCTCAATCGATACAGAAAAGGCTTTCCACAAAACAGAGTACTTTTTCTTATAAAAACACAGAGAAACAGGAATAGAAGGGAACTTTCTCAGCATGATAAATATGATAAAGTCCATTTATAAAGAACCTACAGGCAACATCACACTCGATGAAAGACTTAAAATCCCAAGATCAGGAATGAGACATCAAAGATGCTCGCTTTCACCACTGCTATTTAATATTGTACTAGAAGTTCTTGACACAGTAATTAGACAAGAAAAAGAAACAGAAAGTTTCCAGATTGGAAAGGGAAAAGTAAAACTATCTCTATTTGCAGGAGACATGATCTTACAAAAAGAAAATCCAAAGAAATACAAAAAAAGCTATTAGAGGCAATAAATATATTTAGCAAAGTGGCAACATACAAGAACACACAAAAAATAATTATATTCCTATACATTAGCAATGAACAATCCAAAGACGAAATTAAGAAAACAATTCTATTTATAGTGAAAACTAAAAGAATAAAATATCTAGGAATAAGTTTAACTAAAGATACAAAAAAACCTGTATACTGATGTTCTAGTTTGCTAGCTGCCGGAATGCAATATACCAGAAACGGAATGGCTTTTAAAAGGGAGAATTTAATGAGTTGCTAATTTACAGTTCTAAGGCCGAGAAAATGTCCACTTAAAACAAGTCTATAGAAATAAAGTCCAATCAAGGCATCCAGGAAAAGATAGATACCTTGGTTCAAGAAGGCCGATGAAGTTCAGGGTTTCTCTCTCAAGTGAAATGGCACATGGTGAACACAGTCAGGGCTTCTCTCTCAGCTGGAAGGGCACATGGCGAATATGGTGTCATCTGCTAGCTTTCTCTCCTGGCTTCTGGTTTCATGAAGCTCCCTGGGAGGTGTTTTCCTTCTTCAACTCCAAAGGTCACTGGCTGGTGGACTCTCTGCTTTGTGGTGCTGCTCTCTCTGAGTCTCTGAATCTCCAAAATATTTCCTCTTTTATAGGACTCCAATAAACCAATCAAGACCAACCCAAACGGGTGGAGACATGTCGTCACCTAATCCAATTTAACAACCACTCTTGACTAAATCACATCACCCAGGCAGATGATCTCATTACAGTTTCAAACATACAGTATTGAATAGAGAGTATTCTGTCTTTATGAAATGGGATTTATATTAAAACATGGCTTTTCTTAGGGGGCAAACTTCCTTTCAAACCAGCACAACTGATAACTATAAAACATTGCTAAAATATTAAAGAAGACCTAAATAAATGGCAAAACATTCCAAGCTCACAGATTGGAAGAGTTAATGCTGTTAATATCTCAGTATTACCTATAACAATATAAAAATTCAATGCAATCATTATTAAATTCCAGCAGCCTTTTTGCAGAAATGGAAAAGCCAACCTTCATATTTATATGGAACTGCAAGCAGCCCCAAGTAGCAAAAACAACCTTGTGGACTTTCACTTTTCTATTGCTAACATTATTGTACTGGCACAAGGACAGACAAAAGATAAATGGAACAGAACTGAAAGTCCAGAAATAGATCTACACATCTATGGCGAACTGATCTGTGACAAAGTTGCTAAGTACAAGCAGTAGGGAAATAACAGTCTCTTCAACAAATGATATTGGGTAAAGTGGATATCCACAAATAGAAGAAAAAATTAGACATCTACCTCACACCATATGGAAAACTTCATTTCATGATGTGGGATTCAGCAATGTACTCTTAGATATGACATCTAAAGCATACGACACTAAAAGCATGAACAACAAAAGAAACAACAGACAAATGTAATTTTGTCAAAATTAAAAACTTTTGTGCATTGATGCAAACTATCAAGAAAGTGAAAAGACAACCTAAAGAATGGTAGAAAAAAGTTTCAAGCCATATATTTTAAAATAAAATGAAACATGGAAAAAAAAAGCCATCAGCTATCAAAGTATATGAAACAAGAGATTGATAATACTTGGCTACCTATTCCTCATCAGACTACAAGCCTATGGAGTTAAACCAGTTATTCAACTTTGGTTTAACCAAAAAAGAAAAAATAAAAGAGGCTAGTAAGTTCTTCTCCTTGGCCAGATCTTTGAGAATAGCATTTAAAGAATAAGGAAGAAAATTGGAGAAAGACTAAAGACCATGTCAAATAGCAACTAAAAGAGTCTCTAAATCAGTCCCATGAGAGGAAAGTTAAAGGGATTAGGTTTTTTTTTTTTAAGCTGGGGAGAAAAAAGAAGACTGAGTAGCTGCCTCGTTTCTTTCTTTACATGGAGGTGTAGGCCAAGGGATATTGACCACCTGTAAAAAAAATAAAAAAAAAAAAGTTAGAAGAACCCCCAAATTAGGAAAGCTACCAAGAGGTGTAAAATTCTGAGATACAGGTAAACTGGCAAAAAGGAACTCTCCACGGTCCCGGTATAAGTGAAAAGGACCTGGATGAAAGCAGGGAAAAATCTCAGGATATGAAGCCAGAAGCAACCTCACATTTGATCCTATGCCAGCCTCATGTTGCAATAAAACAAACAAAAACCAAAAACTCAGCATGTTATGTTGTGGAAACTAAAAAGCTGATTCTAAAATTTAGAATCACCAAGATATTTCTGTAGAAGAAAAAGAAGGAAGAGCTTTTAAAACAAAACAAAACAAATAAACCAGGTATCAAGACCCTTTATGAAGCTGTAATAAGAAAGGCTGTGCGGTGTTGGTGTGAATACAAAAGTAGACCAATGAAGAAAATATGGAACCTAGAAATAGACCCAAGAATATATGGAGATTGATTTACAGCAAAGGTGATACTTTGGAAAAGTGGGAAAAAGATGGTCTTTTTCAATAAATGTTGAAAATTAGTGTTTGGCAATTAGAACACATAATTAAAAAAAAGTGACCCTACCTCATACACAAAACTCAACTGGGGATGGGAGGAGGTGGGTGTGGTTATAAAAGGGCAAAACAAGGGATCCTTGTGGCATTGGAACTCTTGACTAGTTGCGGTGAATATATCAATCTACCAGGTGACATAACTGCACAGAGCTTAACATGCACAAATGCCCATGCAAAAGAGTACCAGTAAAATGGGGGAAATCCAAATAATATCAATGAATTGTCTCAACGTCAAAATCCTGGTTGTAATAGATTATGGTTTTTACAAATGTAACCATGGGGTGAAACGGGCAAAGTGTAAAAGGGATCTCTCTCTATTCTTTCTTAAAAGAATGATTGAAGTCAAATCTGTTGTCATGTTAGTAAATAATCTGAACACAGAATATAATACTTTAGAATTTTTTTCCAAATTGGAAATTTAATTTGTCTTTTTGACCTTAATAATATTTCATTCAGCAAGCTGTTAAGCTCTGATATGTAATTACCGGTTGGCTTGATACTCAAAGAAAGACGGGCTTATGCAAAAAACCGGAAAATTTGGTTTTAGATCTGAGTGGACAGGTCAAATGGACTTAAGAGATTTAAACTGCCCTGTGATTTTTCCCCCTATAATGGGAAACATACTTCTGTGTTACTTCATTTGTTATTCTCTGTACTCCAACTGCCCACTGCCAAAAGCAAAATTACCACTTACCTACAGAATTGTATGTTTCTAACGGCCTTGACTGTCTAGTCACATCATATAACAACTGTTCTAAACTTCTGAATTGAATGTTGTTGAAGTATTTTACTCCTATGTTCATGTATTTAGAACTCTAGATCCAAGAATGGTAGGGCAGCCTGTCCCTACAATAATTTGTGTTAGTGTTAAAAATGAAACATTGTAACTGACTCTTTAAAGTGTTAAATAGGGGGCAACTTTTTGCTGTTTACAAAATATTTATCACCTTCCTTACTCTCCTCCAAATTAATGGAAAAAGAATCAGCATACCAAGATATTTCTGAGCTAAGAAGAAAAGGATTGTTGAAGAAAATTAATGCAAGTTTCTCAGTAAATAAAGTTGTGCTTTCATATACTAAGCAGGCAAGTTTATATGATGGTATTTAGAAAATGACTGAAATATTAAAAACCATGTTGAATTAATCTGTTTTAAGTCACACCATGTTCCGAGTTCTATGTAAGGTGGAGATTTTTTCTTTTTATGGGTAGTTTGTAATAGTAATAACTGTCCCTTATGTTAGTGATTTCATATGTACAAATTTAAACTGTAAACTGTAAACACTGGAAAGCACTATTATGACTTAGAATAAACATCTTATATTAAAATGAATGTAAATGGAGGTTTAAAATTACATACTGTGAAACTCATCTTCCAACTTACAGCTTTAAAGGTTTGTATTAGGAGGTGAAAACACTGAACATTTCTTTTCTGTACAAGCCAGAATTACTATTTCTTTGTAACTTATTATTCAGCTTGGGAATTGTTCTTGATTTGATGGATTGATAACATGGTATAATATATTTTAGCAGTTTAAAACTATTAATTTCTACCCACTTTTTAAAAATCATCTACTCGGTGAAACATACTGTAAAGGCACCTGTGAAATTTGGGGAAGCTTAGGTCCTTTTAAGAAAAAAGTACTAATAATCATTGATTACATCTATAACAAAAGTACTTTTAGTAACTTAGATAATGTTGCAGTTGGTGGAAATAAGTATTAACACTTTGTAAATGCATTGGATTTAAGAGAATAAACATTTTACAAAAATCACTTTGTAAGGATTTTGAACTTAATTATTGCACTTAAAGTGAAATATTACCTTTTTTTTTTACAGTATGTCACAGAGTTAGGCTTGTATCCTTGTGTGATGCTAGTCTATCCAACTTCTATAAAGCTAATAGATCCAATTAAAACAAAAAAAAAGGTTTTCTTTTTTTGAAGAAATTAAGTTTTTTCTTGCTTTTCTCCCAAGTGCTATTGAAAAATAGAGATTTAATTTAAAGATATGTTCATTTTAAACATTCTTATAAAATAACAGTGCTTTTGATTTGCATTATTACATCTCTTGATTGGATGAATAGGGAGAAATATGTGTTTGTGTGTATATATAATATATATATCACAGTATGTAGCATTTATTTCATTGCAGCAGATTCAAGGTTTGTATCTTTTTTAATAAACTTTTTTATTAATTAAAAAAATTAAGAAAAGAACATTAAGATATCATTCCATTCTACATATACAATCAGTAATTCTTAATATTATCACATAGTTGCATATTCATCATTTCTTAGAACATTTGCATTGATTTAGAAAAACAAATAAAAAGACAACAGAAAAAGAAATAAAATGATAATAGAGAAAAAAAGATTATACATACCATACCCCTTACCCCTCGCTTTCATTTACCACTAGCATTTCAAGCTGAATTTATTTTAACATTTGTTCCCCCTATTATTTATTTTTATTCCATATGTTCTACTCTTCTGTTGATATAGTAGCTAAAAGGAGCATCAGA
>PVIY010046960.1:0-18155 GCA_004026745.1 Myrmecophaga tridactyla
ATGCTTTTGATTGGATATTTCTATAGATTTGGTTTAACTGGGACATTTTCATGGCCTTAGAACTGTAAACTAGCAACTTATTAAATTCCCCCTTTTAAAAGCCATTTTGTTTCTGGCATATTGCATTCTGGCAGCTAGCAAACTAGAACAAAAGGTAAAAAGCTATAAGGAACATTACAGGGCCAACTGGCAAAAGTGGAACATGAATAGAACATTAAAGCATTATAACACTGTTAAATTTACTAAAGTTGCTAACTGTATGATAATTATATAAGAAAATATATTTATTCTTAAGAAATGCATAAAGAGAAAAAAGGGCCATTGGTATGCAATTGGCCCTACAAACAAAAACAGGCACATAAACACAAACATATAGAAAGAGAAACAAAACCAATGATTTAGAGGGAAATGTTGTCAATAGATGAATATGGATAAAGGGTATTTAGGGGTTCTTTGTACTATTTACTTTTGCAATTTTTACATAAGTTTAAAATGCTTTCCAAATGAAATGTTAAAAACAAACAAAAAAAATGGGAATCATATGAAACCACTGGTCTATAAATAGTGAGAATTGGAAATAAAATATTTAATTCTAAAAGGAAATAGTTGCTTGTGGCAATCACTTTATGAAGGCATTACAACTGGAATTAGAAGGATCCAGAGAAGCAGTAAGGTTATTTCATATGCGATTTGCTTTCAAAGCTTAAACACTGCAGCAAATATGGATTCTTTTTGCTTCATATTTCCCTAGGATTTACTTTTTACATATACAAAGGCATATATGCTTACAGAAAGCTACACTTTCCACCACGACTAATTGTCTCTCTCTGTCTCGTTACCTCCCCCCTCTTTCTTTCTCTAATTCTGCCTTAGTGGGGAATTAGGAATTTAACTTTCAGGTATTTTCAGGTTTTAAAACACTTACATAGGCATAGTTCTTGATGTCCTTAGTGAAGATTTTGAGGGGAATGCTCTTCAGGTCATCTTTCTCTTTGGCTAGATTGATATATCTAATCAAATTCAATGAAAACTCAAAATAAATTAGGATAATGTAGCATATATCTTATTTTAAAATCAATCTGTGTTGTTAATATTGTCAATATACATTTTTTCAATCAAGTACATTAAAATTTTTATCCAAGATCAAACTTTGGATTAGGAAGAAAATATGCAAAAATAATTCAGGAAAATAAGACATGGCTGAGAAAATAACAGGTGGCCTCTGTCATGTGAGAGGTGGGCAGCAGACAGGGTCCTCAACACTTTCCTGCCTGTGCTTGGGGGCCTAGCACTTTTCTGGGCTCATCAGTAGGAAGCACAGCTGCTCTGAGAATTACTCAGTAACTTGCGTTATGGAATTTAATAAACAGTTGAGAATAATCTTAACCCCAATCCATGAGTTGGAGAGAAGGGAAAGCTGAGAGTGGTAGCCACCTCTTCTACAAAAACAAGCAAAATATGCGGGTTTTTTGCAAATGAGAAAACATTATTTACAGAGCAGCCAGTATAAATCTAAACAAGAAGTTATTTGAGGATAGTCTAACAATTTACCCTAAGAAGAGGGGGAATGGTCTGGCAAATCTTTACATTGATTGGCATTTTTTAAATCACACAGTAACGACTGACATTAACATATATAGACAGAAATACCTTTGAAGGAAAAAGTGTCACTGATCCTTTAGCTCTTTAGAACTGAAATAAACAAAGGAAGAGGTGAAAAATTAAGCCACATAAAATTTAGTAATATACTAATGAGTCATTCTAGATAAAAATATCAGTGGTCAGTAAGTATTAATATGGATACAGACGTAAATTGTGCCCTCTGCCTAACTGGGCAGTGGATGGACCCTGAGACAGGAAGTTAGTATTTTAGGGGAAGGTTTTGAGGTTTGGAATCTAAACACTTGAGTGCAACAAACACATTCACACTGTGTGGTCAGGGCAAAATCACTTAACTGCCTGAGCTTTAGGTTCACACTGAAAAACGGAGTTAATTACACCCCAGACTGTTGTTCTTACATCTTGAAGTGTTATTCAACTACAAAATATGTTACTATTCAGATAAAACTATACTAAAGAAATCTGGCATTTGGACAGAATGATCTTGGCCCTGAAACAAGAATATCTTTTTAGGGATAAATACATTTTTTTTTTGTCTTTATACAGGTAGTAGAACGTAGTATCTTAAAAATTAGTTCCTAGATAACTTATTCTTTATTAGTATGATCAAGATCAACCCACCAGATGCTAAATTACTAATGACTAAATCTTTCTCAGAAAATCACTGCAACATTTATTATTCAAAGTTAAAAATGTTTTAAGCTTCACTCATACATGGATTTAACATGTGCTGGCTTTTTGTGGTGGCAATTGCACATGATATAAAACTTAATGGCATTTAGTACATTCATGAAATTGTGACACCATTACACTATTTTGGTGAACATTTTCATCAGCTCAAAAGGAATTGCTGTACCCATTCAGCAGTCACTCCCCTTCCCTTACTTCTCAGGTACTGGCAACAAGTATGCCTTCTGTCTCTATGGATTTCCCTATTCTGGAAATTTCATAGAAAAGGATTTATATGTGGACTTTTGGGTCTGGCTTCTTTCACTTCACTTGGTGTTTTCAAGATTCATCCATGTTCTAGCATGTGTCACTGTCCTTCAGTGCTTTTTATGGCAGAATAATATCCCATTGCATGTATACACCACTTTTTGTTTACCCATTTATCAGTTAACATTTGGGTAGCTTCCAGTTTTTGGCTACTGTGATCAATACTGCTAAAAACACTCATGTACAGTTTTTGTTTGAACACACATTTTCAAGTTCAGGGGTATATATTCAGGAATGGGACTGCTGGGTAGAATTACCGAGGGTAATTCTAGGTTTAACTCATTGAGGAACTTGGTACACTCTTCTGCAGCACTGTTTCATATTTCTTTCAGCAGCAGCAATTCCCTCTCTCCTAATCATCACTCCAGGACCTACTTCCTATAGAGAGCAGGCCTCCCACTTGAACCCCCATCAACGTATGCACATGTACGCAGCTTCTAATCACGACAACAAATAACACAAGAGAGATAACAGAAAAACAGCAAAAGCATTATGTACCAGGCACTGTCGTAAATGTCTTTCACATATTTACACAGCTTTTTATAACCAATATAAGGTATGTAATCCTGGTTTCCACAATTTTCTTCCAATTTAAGGAAAAAAGATTCATGGAAACCCCCCTTCAAGAAATTCATATATTCTCAATTTTTCAGGCTTCCTTTCAGCTGAAACATGGAGGAGATAAAATAGGAACTAAAAACCTTTAGAGAAATCTGTCATGGAAATGAGACATGCAGAGGATGATACAAACACATGTTTCTTCCTCATTATGTTGAAAATTATTCCTTAAGTCATCTTCTATATTTTAGAATTCAGTAGATTAAAAGCTTGAAATATTTCCATTGTCACGCCATGAACACACGTGGTATTTTGCAGAATGGGGCAAGGAGAAGACGATATTCAAGTTTGAACTGCAAAGTGATGTATACTCACTTTATGTGTAGAATAAGTATGGGGAATGGGGTACAGTTGCTCAGAACTGCAGATGTAAGAGTTGCACTACCACCATATCCCAAGAGTGCCATTTCGGGGTGTCGAGGGTCAGAGGTCACCTTCCCCATATTCATCCCAGCCTAGAAATATGCCTTGGAAATCTAAACTGCACTTCATGAATTATATTCTTATTTTGATAGGTACCTCTCTATAGATACCAAATCAGAGAATATGACACCCAGGAATAAAGGCAATCCAGCAAGGGATGATATGATTATTCTGTTTGTCTGATTTATTATTATTTCTGAACAGAATTAATTTGGGAGTATAAATGCAATTTTCAAAACTTATTGGACTATTTTTTAATACTTGCTCAAGAAAGGACTATTTTAGCAGTTACACAGCACAGACAATATCTGGGTTAAGGTGAGGAGGATAGTGAGGGGGGCCTAGAACTTTCCTCTCTTGACCCTCCTTGCATATCCCCTGAACAACTACTCCCAAGGTAACTGAGAGGGATCATTTGAACAACCGTGATCAAAAACAAAGGAAATAACTCTAATAGTTCCAACTATTTACTATCAGCTTGTACATACTTTAGTAAAAAAAAACAAAAAAACAAAAAACAAAAAACACTCTGGGGAAAGACCAAGGCACACAAGTGTCTTTATGGGAGTAAAAGTGAGTCACTGGCTTAATACACAATCAGATTAGCACGTATTCCCTTAAAACTACAAAGGAACAAAATGGGATTATGTTGTTCAATCCATCCCATGCAGTATAAAGCTGACAGTCTCCTCCATATGCTAATTCAGGTAAACACAGGATAAGCTGTGGTTTTACCTAAAGCTGGCCTTGACATTCACTGTGGGCCAGCCCAGCATCAAGGACCTCCTGGCCCGGCAGCTGCCCTCTTCACCCACGCAGTATGCCATCCACATGGTGCTCAGGAGTATTTTCATCTTTATCTTGAAGAGTTTTCTATACCTAGAAAGACAACCACATAAGACCTGGGTTAGGTGTTCCCTAAATACTATGGGGGCAGATGTGCTTACAATAGATCCCAGTTTTTGCTGTTTCATGGCAAGCATCTCAACTCCCCTCAGTGCACAGCACAGCGAATGGCTGGATGGACCTTTGCTAAGTGTATATTGAGCAAATTCTGGAGCAGGAAGGCCCTGAAAATACCTCATTGCTGGCATCAAATAGTCGAAGACAAGCTGGTTTATTTTTGAGTGTGGCGTATTGAGTTGGACCACACTCTGATTTTAAAATTAGTTCCTTTTTAAAAAGCCACAAATTCATTTAGTATTGATGTGTTACCTCAAAAAGTATTTGAATGAGAGAACATAAATTAAAAGTATGCGGTAAGAAAATATTTATAAAAGTTTGTCTTAGGAGAGATAGGCTAAAAAATACAATCTTAGATTAAAGGGATTTAAATACATTTTCATCTTAGATTTAATAAGAATTTCTAGCCTTTAAAGCATAGGTTATTTTAAATTTCTTTTCTTGAGATTTTGTTGATATCATTTTCCCTTAGTCGTAAATACTGAACCCAACTTCAAAACAAACACACAAAAATCCCTGAGCAGAGCCCATGAAGTCTTACATGTAAGTCATGGACATACTTCCCATTTACCTCTGGAGAGTCAGGAGGTAATCGACTTTGTCAGCGGTGAAATTGCTTTCCAACGATTTCTGTTTAATCCTTCTTGGGTCTCTGGCATGGAAACTATCATATCTCTCGGCTTAATTCAGAAATTGAATGCTCAGGTAGGCCTGAGATGTGAATAACTACAGAGCGTAGAGGGATGCCAAGGGCACCTGGGCACATCATGTTGGGACTCCCCAATATTCAGACCCATTTGCTGAAACACTAAAGCACAAATAAGATCAAAGCAACGTCATGGACAAACATCCCTGTGACTCCAATGATTCATGGAAGAATTAAAGCTACAGCTCTTCAATGGAATGTATGAATGGAAAAGAATTTTCCAGGAAGTTCACCTGAAGGTAAATGCAAACTTACATGTAAAGCCTTAGGGCACCTTTTATGTAAGAGGAATAGATAGGAAAGGGCTATGTGATATACGGTGGCTTCTACATCTTATTTCATATGATTTTTTATCCTATTTCCTATGTATTTCAAGATTTTTATTGTAAACAACTATCAGATGAAATCATTTTTTCTAGATAGCAATTCTAAAGTTATTCTTAATCTAAAAACATTATTTTGCAGTTTCTAACACAGGCATTTATCTGCATAGATTGTAAAGTACAGGGAAAACTTCTACATACATTGACCTGTTAAAAGACATTTCCGTAATTCTCTCCTTCATTTAATAAAGTTTCTAGATTATTCACTCCTTTTAATCTCAAACCAAGCATCCATCTAAAAGTCCGGGGTAGAATTTTCATTCACCTATGGCATTTACTGAGCACTTACCATGTGCCAAGCACTGTTCTAAATGTTTCAGGCACATTATTTCATTAGATCATCAAGCAGCTGCATCAGACTCCATTTTAAACATCAGGATACTCAGAAGAGAGGTTAAGAAAATGCCAAAAGCAACAGAGGCGTAATTTGCAGCCTCTCTAACTTTTGGGTTTATTCATGTCACCACTTGTAATCTGTGGGTGCTGACCTACCATCTAAAGATCATGAATGGAAGGATGATGATTCCAGGAAACTCCCCCTCAGCTTTCTTGCCCTCAGACTTGTTTTTTTCTCCCAGAAACACTGGGCTTTCTGATTGGATTGTTTCTTTATTTGGTATTGAGGCAATACATCTTGTAACATTTAGATCAACAAAATTAGATGCTAGCTTGGAAATATTTAAAATGCATTACAAGAAAGCTTTATATTCAGGTGAATACTCATAGGTTCCCAGTGTGTTTCCTCAATCTCAAGCATCAACTCTAAGAGATGACCTCAGTAGATATTATAAAGTCTGACTCCAACATCAGCAGACTTGAAGAAGAGGAGGAAAAGAAAGTCCACAGTTTTTATTTATACTGTGGACTCACTTGCTGTTCATCTAATGAAATGATGGATGTCCCTATAGCTTGCCTCCACTTCAGCCTGCATCCTGGAAATTTTCAGAATTCTGGGGAGATTTTCCCCATTCTAAGATAGGAGTGCTTCCCAGATTCTTGGGAGTAGGGACCATAGTATATTCAAAAAGTATTTATTATTTTATTGGTAATAAGTAAAATGTCCTCTTCATCTTTGACCTAAAAAATTGCTCATTTTCAATGTTTATTTATTTGTTTAATAACTAAGTACGAGGAGGGTGGCAACTAAAATGGGTGCAAGCTAAGCTAAGCCCCTTCCTTTCCATAAATTTCATATGGGCTTATACTAGAATTACATATTCTTAATACTTACGAACTTATAAGTGTTCTTAATACTTAATACTTATAAGTATTCTTAACACTTATTCTTAATACTTATGAATACTTATTCTTCATACTTACGAACACTTATTAGTGTTCATAAAGCAGATCCTGTTTTAAAAAACAAGAGTCAGGTTTTATTTTATTGCAGAAAATATCATTTATTTAGCATAATAATGAGTACAAGTGAATATCAAAGTTTCATCTGACTCTAAATCCTCAGAACAAAACTTCTGTAATGTAGTGTACAAAAATAACAATTTTTGTTATTACTGATATTAGCAAAACTGAAGCAAATATACTGCCTTTGTAAAGAAATACATGTTAAATTCCCTTCATTGTTATACACAAATTTAAGAGACACGTAGATTGACAAAACAAACATGTGGCAGCTGGTCAACTACTAATCCCATTTGAGTTTATTACTGCTGCATAACCTAAAGAAATAGAGAGTTTAGAACCAAAGCCTGAAGGGGAGCTGAAATACAACGGAACCTAAATCACTCACTTTCCTTTTCTTATGGCTAAATGAAAAAAATAGACACTAAACTCAGATTGTTGAACTGATTAATTGATTCACAGCATAACACAGCCCTACATCAAAAAGTGAAGTGTGTAAACCTGTTAATTGCAGGGGCTATTTCTCTTTAGTTATTTTGCCACTTTCTGCAAAAAAAAAAATATCTTTCCAGAATGTACCTAAATGTTCACAAGAGGAATAGCATCATGAGCATTTCAGTTTCCTGAAAACTATGTCAAGATTTGAACATGGAGGCCTCCTCAAAGGTATATGTTCTCTCTCCCAATTCTATTATTTACGATGGATTTAGACTGTACAAAAATATCCTTTATGAGCAAAGTTTCTTAAAGAAGAACAATATATAAATCGTATAGAGTCTGTTGGCATCATTTAAACACTTGAGTGGATGGAAAAAGCTATCTCAAAAGCAGAATATGAAAAACAGAAATATTGCACAGCTTTTTTGATAATGACAGAATCAAAATAAGAACTCAGGTCTTAAGTAGGTGCAATTTTCTAGTGGAAAAGGAAATACTGTCTTTATATAAAATGTTTTTAGCAGAATGGTGTAGTTTCCAGAAAACCCACTGAGAGGTTAGTGGTATCTAGAACAATAAATAACTTCTGGTAAGAAAACAATAGTCTTCTACTCTCCCTAAACATTACCATAATTACAAAGGTTAAAAACAGAAAGAGAAGGGAAATGCTCCGGTTTCCTCTTAAACAGCGAACATGAGGAACCTGAAATGTGACTGACGTTGTTGCCTGTTGGTTTATCCTCAGGTTGTGCAGAGTTGAGCACACACGGAGAGAAGGAAGAGTGTGGCCTTGGGATGAAGGCAGGCTGGACTTGAGTCCCCCCAGGTGATCTCCTGGTGTATGGCCTGGGGCCAGTTACTGCATCTTTCTCAGGCTCCATTTTCACGTTTTCACATCTAAAATCTGGAGATGAGAGCACTGCCGGCCTTGGAGGGCTGAGGGAAAGTTCCATGCCACAACTTCAATGCCCCTAGTGTGGTTCTGACAACTCATCCAATACATTTTTGTTTCTACCTCCATCTTTGTTAAATAAAGCAAGTGGTAACTAAACTTAAACAAAAACCCTACAATGATTCATATTTCTATCTATGCCCTCACAGCCCTTCAAATGACCTCATACCAAGGCCTGGGGAAAGAGTGTTTTTGCCCAGGCCTAGGATGTCACCAACTCCATAGCTATGACTGTAGGCAATTTCTCTCATATAAAACACATTCTAAAAATAAATTCTATTACCTTCATCTTTGCCTCTCATTCTTCTTGATAGCTGGATCTCTCATTCATTTTAGAGTTCACTAAGAATTTTGTGCTATTTCTTACAAAGATAAATACCAGGTAGAGGTCAAGTCATTTTTTCACATCCCACAAAGGAAAAGTTGATTTCATGGATCAGAGGGAAACTAAATGGTTCTGTAATGTTCTATGAAATCTAGATGTAATAGAGGCAACAACACTGCCTGTTAGGTAAAAGCCTCTATTTCTTTTCATTTAAAGACCTAGTTTCAAATGTAGATTCTACTCGTTAGTAACATGGTGACCTGGGGGAAGCCACTATGCCTCAAACTAACAACACACTCTGTGAAATAAGGAAAATAATTCCATCTCACAGATGAATTGTAAGGGGTAGACAGGATCAGCCATATAGATCCTTAGCATTACACCTGACATAATAAGCCCCTGATAAATTGTACCGATTATTATTAATGTTACTCAGATTAGATAGGCAGTTTGCTAAATTAGTACTTAAATCTTGTATGTTTTATATAGGCATGACATAATTGGACGCCAGAGGAGGGCAGCAGAGAAAAGTTTATTTTCTTCGAGTCTAAAAGCTTTTTGATGAGATTTTATTTCCTGAAATATTTTGTCTCTTGATTTTCATAAATAATGATAATGAAGAATTTCACAGCCACTGTCAAGATGTAGCACTTACATTCACTACGATTACTGCCTCCCCTAACCAGTCTCCGTTTTCACACTTGCCTACCCCCCAATCTACCACCTACCAACACTCAGAACACTATGCTACAAATATAAACCTGATACAATCACTCCACTAATTAAAAGCCCTGGAAATAATATCCAAATCACTTACCATGTCCTCACAACACCTTGTGTGATGAGACCACTGCCCACTTCTACAATCTCATATCTGACATCATGTTCCCATGCATCAGGCTGCAGGCACATCAGCATTCCCTGAACCTCTCTCCTAAGATGTCAAGCTAGATCCACCTTAGGTCCTGTCATTCCCTCAGCACAGAAAGCTCAACCAGCTAATTGATGAATGCGGGCTATTTCTCATTCCATGAATGGGTTTAAATGCTGCCACATCAGATGCCTTCCCAGACAACCTCTCTCTAACTTTGTCTCATGCTCTTCTCCACATGGCACCCTAACTATCTTCTAACTAGAAGCACTAATGACAAGAGTAGTTTTCCCTTCTTATTTATGTCATTTCTTTATAATCTCAAAGCAATAATGACCCTTTCTGCACTTATCAGCTGCAGACACAACAGGGGTATAGTACAGAGCAGGACCTCCAGGAATATTTGCTGAATAAATAAATGAAGGAGCAAAACATTTGCAAAACAAACAAACAAAAACAAAAACACAAACATTTTCTTCCACTAAGTGTTTAGTGAAAAAGCAGTTTGTAAGTGAAAACACAGTTCTAAAGCTGGTTAGGAGAGCATGTAGAGTGTACATACTTGCTATTAAACACAAGCAACAAGTCACTGAACAGGAATAGGTGACGTTTCTGCCTCCTCCAGCCTCTCTTGAGCTCCACAGAGTTATGGATCAGCAGAGTATGAGTGGGAGCCTCCAAGGAAGTGGTTTTCTCACTGTGGGTGTCCACCCCAGTGGAAAGGCTTTGCCTGTAACACAGCAAATACCACAGAATAGCTGGTTAATAGTCATATATGGGTTGGAATTTCATGCTAAAGGTCAAGGGTGACACAACTGTTAAAAATTGAGTGTCAATTCCCAAAATAGGCTCTACAACTCAAATTTCAGAGTCATTGAGTGTTAGTTTTGAAAGGTATAAAGTTATAAACAGATGCCATTTAGGGGACTGGGGCAGATGGAGCAGAGATTCAATGACATCACCCTGAGACATGCCAACTCCTACAGATAGGGAAAGAAGGAAAGCAGCTAAACAGATCTGAGCTATCTGAGGAGGAGAACCAAGATGCCAAATGTAGAAAATATGACAAGGGAGAGATGAGCCATGTCAAATGCTGCAACAAGGCCAAGGCAGAGGGTACTGAGAACTGACCACTGGATTTTCTAACAGGGAGGGTACTGATGACCCTGACAAGAAAAATTTTACTGGGATGATGGGAGGAATGCCTAAATGAAGGACTTTGGTAGGCAGACTACTTCTGCAAAGACGGACACCCATTAATCCCTAGAACATTTGCTTTTGCTTATGGCAAAAGAGACTCAGCAGATATAATTAAGATGAAAAACCTTAAAATGAGATCATATGGGTGGCCCGCCTAATCATATGAGAAGTTTATCTGTCTGGAGTGGGAGAGATGCCACAGAAGGAGACGTTAGAGAGATTTAAGTGTGAGAGAAACTCAACCAACCATTGCTGGAAGAAGCCACATGGAAAGCATGAGAAGGAAGGTAGCTAGTTCTCGGTAGAAGAGACTGGGTCAGAGCCAGCAAGGAAAGGACCTCAGGCATACATCCTCAAGGAACAGACTTTGGCCAAAAACTTGAATGAGCTTGGGAGGAGATATTTGCCCAAGTCTCCAATAAGAAAGCAGCCCCATCAGCACCTGGATCAGCCTTGTGAGAGCCTCAGCAGAGGACCCAGTCAGGCCCACCTAGACTTCTGACATACAGAAACAGTGAGGTAATAAATTCCTCTTGTTTTAAGCTACCAGGTTTGTGGTAATTTCTTCCAGCTGTAATAAAAACCTAATATAAATTGTGGTAGCCCGAAGGAGAGTGACGCTGTAACAAATACTTACAAATGCGAAAATGGCTTCACTGCAGAAGTAGATGGAAAATGGAAGAACTTCGAGGAGCATGTAGGAAAGGCCTACATTGCCTTCAACATGTAGGTGGTAGAAATATGGATAGTAAGCACTCTGCCTTTGAGGGCTCAGAAGGAAGTGAGTACAGTGTTACTGAAACTAAAGGGAGATCTTTGTTACATATTGGCAGAAAGATAGTGGGATTGAGCTCTCTAGTTAGATGGAAAGCAGAACTTGTAAATGATGAACTGGAAGAGTTAGGTGAGATTTCCAAACAAGTGATGGAGAGGCAGCCTGCTTTCTTCTTGCTACTGAAATATATGAGAAGAGAAATATAAACTGAGAAAATTATTGTTAAAGAAGAAAGCACCAGGATGTGACGATTTGGGAAATTCTCAGCCTATTAGATTTGAAAAAAAAGCAGAAATTAAGAAACTGCTTTTGAAAGGGTGCCATACAGAAAACGTTTAGTGTCTGGCTGTACAATTTCATTAAAATGTCAGAAAGATTAAAAGATGACAGTATTCAGGCACAAATAAGTCTTTTTGAAGAGATTAAGGATGTGATTCCAGGTTCCATGAATTTAGCCAGCTGGCTGGTAAGAAGTCTTAGGGTATTGCCCCTCAGCCATCACAGCAGCAGCCAAAATCAGAAAAGGAATAATCTGAGAAAGCTTGGTGGATCTGATCTCCATTTAACGGAGTATCAGTGACATCCACAGGAGATGTCACATGCACAGGAAATGTTAACTTTATGTCAGAAGAAATACTGCCACCTTGGACTGAAAAGAATAGAAAATATGGGATGAAAGAAAGCTGCTACAAACACCCACCCCCCCAAAAAAAAACAGGCAGTAAATAGGCTGATAAAACTAGTCAGCTGCAAAAATGTGCTCCCTTTCATGAAAAAGGAAAAAATGTCACAGAAAAAGCAGTGACAAAACCTCAGGGAGCAGAACAAAGTGCAGATCCGGGGCTGAGAGCAGCAGAGAACAGTCCTGGAGGTTCTCTTTTAAAGCTAGTAATACAACTCATGTATCTTGCATACATATTCTATATTAAAAGTCACTATTTCAGAGTACCCACATCTTTATTTAATCTGGCAGATTTCAAGGACAGCAATACGACATTTAGTCTAGAAAAACAAAAAGTTTCTACTCCCTGCTAGGTGCTCTACCTTCTTCTGCAGCTTGCTAAGGAAAAAAAAAAAAGTTTCTACTGCATTTTTGGAGAAAAATTAAAATCACATTTTCCTTAATGTTGAAACCAATTTATGTCTTTCAAAATTATATTTCCTTTCACTTGCATTATATATATTTACTCTACATTAAGCCACTGTGCTGCACTCTGTAAGAATGACTAAGAGGAATATGATAGTTTCAGTCACCAAGCACTTAAAATCTGGTATAAAAAGCAGGACAGGAAAGAATGTGGTCTAACAGATAAAAAGATATGGAGATAAGTGAGGAGTAATTACAATATGGTTTCATGGTAACATTAATATTTAGATAGTTGAGTATTCTGGCAAATTGATTCCTATCATCTAAATAGATAATAAAATTTCAGGAAAAAAGTTTAAAAACATCAAATTAAACTAGAAATATCAGTACATTTCTTAATACAAGGAAGTGCTAATAAAATGGACTCAGATATTACCTGGTTGAGTAATGTAAATTCTAGCAGGATTCTCTGACCATAGCAAGCAAAACAACTAAACATGAAAACTCTTTCACATACCGGATAGACTTTGTCATAGACTTACTGAAAAGTCTCTCCATTCAGCCAAGAAAGTGCCTCCCCTGAGCAGGTAAAGTTTGTTCTCTTGTGTGCAGTATCACTAAATCCTATGAACACAAGAAGCTTTTCACAACAACAGGGCTGAAGTTAAGAATTAGTTAATATGTTTTAGAGGAAACAAGACAGAACACTTCCTGTGGTTGCCAGTCTGTTTTCATGATCAAAAATACTAAATGAAAAGACTACCTTGTATGGAAAAGCCTTGAATGAACACCTAAAAGCCTGGGGTGCTTTCTGAATGATGAGAACATCGTTTTTACACTAATTCCTGGCACTGAAAGCCGATCGTGTCTACAGCTCTGGGCAGAGGACTGCAAACAACTCCACGAAACCTACAGTTTCTGCAGTTTTCAAGATCAGTTGTCATTATATCACAGTTCTATGGCCCATGCCATAACTGACAAACTGTCTTCCTTGACTGTGCCTGCATCTTTTGACTTTTTTGGATTAAATCTTTTACTTTCATTAAAATTTCACCAACCTGGTGAAGAGTGGGCCATAATTCAATGTGAGTGCTATCTTTATAGAAAGAGGAAGTGTGGACCCACAGAGAGACTCAGAGAGAGAAGCTGGCCATGTGCCCTTTGAGGCAGAGACTGACTGATGCCAGAACCCAAGGGACATCAAGGCCTGCTGCCTCCATTAGAAACCAGGAGAAAGGCCTGGGGCAGACTCTTTCCTACAGACTTCAGAAGGAGTACGGTCCTTTCATGTACTCAGACTGCCAGCCTCCAGAACAGTTAGGCAGCAACTTCGTGGTTTTAAGCCACTGAGTTGGTAATATTTTGTCCTGGCAGCCCTAGGAAACCAAGTATCATCCAGGACACTGAGTTGAAACAGTCACGGTACATCTCCATCTCCACAGGAAGGCTTCCTATTGCCCATTTATAGCAATATCCTCTTCCTTCCCAATCCCACTAGCTCTTTAATTCCTGTTAACCACTAATATACTCTCCATTGCTACAATTTTGTGATTTCAAGAATGTTATATAAATGGAATCATACAGTATATAACTTTCTTATATTGGCTTTTTATCTCACCTAGCATGACTCTGGAGACTCAGCTGAGGAATTGCAGGTATCAGTAGTTCATTCCTTTGTATCTAGTAGGATTCCATATTATGGATGTGTTAGTTTTGCTTAACCACTCATCCCTTGAAGGGATGAATAAAGTAGTTAAAACATTTATGTATAGGTTTAGCTCTGAATATAAGTTTTCATTTCTATAGGATAACACCCAACATGTACAATTGCTGGGTCATATGGCAGTTACATGATTTTAAAGAAGCTGTCCAAAAGTTTTCCAGATGGCTGTATAATTTCACACTGCAGCAGCAATGTACGGATGACTACATATCTCTTTATCCACACCAGTATTTGGCAGTGTCGTAATTTTTTATTTTAGCCATTCTGATAGGCTAAATTTGCATTTTCCGAGTAGTGAATGATGCTGAACATCTTTTCATGTACTTAACTTGTCATCTGTATATCTTCATTTTAATGGAAACTACAGTAATTTTCTAAAAACATTTTATTTAAAGACAGTGTTCCCTTGCCACTAAAATACTGACCATTTCACAGATGAGGAGGCTGCACACAGAAAGGTTGCTACCCTGAAATCAAAAGTATTAAATTCAGCTGCTTCTGCAGGTTACATAAGTCTCAAAGCCCTCAGGTTCTCCCACCTCTACTCACATTAAGTTTCTCCATCCTTTCTCAACTTTACAGGATGTAAATGTGATATTACTATAAAGTTTGCAGTTTTCTTTATAAGCTTCTATATTGGGTTTTGAAAACATATCTTTTATTTCCCAATTGGCTATAAGATCTTCAAGGGGAAGGACTGTATACAATTATCACAAGTGTTACCACACTGAAGAAAATAAAAACTTTATTGAATGAATGAATGAATTATTCTGTTGCCAAGGGTGGGGAAAAGAAAAGGATAACCTAAAATAGTCTCTCCTTGACTGATGAATTTTCTAATAATCAAGGACTCCACATTAATAAAATGGGTAAGATGAAATAATTCAATGACAGCAGTAAGGCATTCATCTATTTTTAAATTGACTTCCACGCATGAGACCAAATGAAACTCATTGACAACTGTCATTACATTAGTAAAGAAGCAAAACATAAGCTACTTGATTTCTAAGACTATATTGATTTTGTTTTTCAGGTGTGATTAGGGTGAAATAAATGACTGTATCATTACCTCTGGATTGCAGTTATTTTCTATTCATCATCCCCTAATCAAGCCATCTACTGAAGAGATGAAAATACACTTCCTCAGATATTTCAAACAAAATCTTTTACAGAGATGAAAAGTAATGTTATTCTTCTGGAAAAAGTATTATTGGGGATATTACAAAGAACACATTATATTGACAAGTTCACTTCAGTCCCCACTTCCTATCCCAGCTACCCAAAGTGACCTACAGAGAGCTCAGTTCCAACTCTTCACTGACTTGCACAGCCAGAAGCAGGTGCTTGGATTTTCTCCAATTAAAACTAATGGCACAAGAGCAGAGCCTGGATGGTGTTGGGAGTTAAGATAAAGCCCCTTCTTTCTTCTGAAATATTCTCTTTTTGTACATTTTTGTTAAATAGTATAAATTTACAAGGCTGGTAATAGACCATCCTAAAACACATTATTTTCTTGAAAAGAAATACAAACACCCATTTTGTTTGTTTATATTTATCATGCAGCTCTTATTTCCTAGCAAGGAAAGTTCTGAAAGAAACAAAAAAAACATGCACACACACAGATGAGAGAACAGGTTTTCTTGACTTGCAGTATGTGTGCTCCTCTTGGGAAAAAGCTCCTCTCATAATAGCTTCATTCTTCCATTCTTTTCATGGTAAAAAAAGTTCAACTCTGCACACTTATGAATAGCCAATATTGGAAATACACACAAATCACCATTAATCACTACACATTACTCATTCCAATGCCTTGGGTTGGAATATATACATCCTCCCATAAAAGGAAAAAAAAGGAAAAAGGATCAAAATTTAGATATATCACAACTTAGGCCTGGAATACTAGGTCTACAGGCATATAGATAAAAGCTTCTTAGGTAGTGGCCTGGGAAAAGTAAAACTTTATAGGGTCAAGGCACTGATGAACAAGTCTGAGAAACATACATTTAGGATTATGGCAGAGTTCTCACCTGCCATGCCGGAGACCCGGGTTCGATTCCTGGTGCCTGCCCATGAAAAAAAAAAAAAGGAAAATTTATGTAGGCAGTTTAATTTTTTGTGTCAGGAGAGGAATTTGTCATATCCCATTGGTAGTAGCTTCAAAGGCACACCTTCTTTCTGCTGGGCTCATGAAGCAGTCAAGGCTCCTCTTAATAACAGCAAGCACAGAAAACGACCTCAGGGTAATGATCACGAACACATTTAGGTAACAGTTCATTCGTTCTGATGTTTATTGAGCTCATTTTTGTGCGAGGCATGGTTTTGAGTACTGGGAACAGAGAAGGGAGAAAAACAGACAAAGTCCCAGTTCACTCATACTTTTATAAAATTATGATGTACAATAAAGCACCTATGGTAGTTAGGGTTTTTCACTGTGTTTGCCACAAAGTAGTCCCCATATAGAAAAGGTGGAAGCACTGCACATCTGGCTGGCTCTGGGACTCTGGAAGAGCTCAGGAGCACCTTTGCCTGACGCATGCCTAATTACATGCATGCACAACATGTTTCTTGGACTCTGTGCTGCTCAGTCCACTGGTAGGGCAGGGTGTAGTGAAGCCAACACTTGTCGCAGGTGGAATATCGCCAAGGGTATTTGCTGTTGGACCTGTGCTTACAGTCTGCTCAACAGCAAACTCATGCGCTTTTGATCCTATATTCATTCCTGGTTCAGCCTGACTCTTCAGTGAGCTGTGGCATAGAATTATTTAACACAACCAAGGTAGCAATGTCAGGTCCTCCTAAAGAGTAAACTTTAGGAAAAGAAAAGGTCTGGGATATCTAAGAATTAAACCATCCCCTTGCTAGTTCCTTCTTGTAACACGCTTGATATTACAAAGCTTCTGACCTCACTCTCCCTGTTATTCATTCCATCTGTAATCCCTTCCCCTTAAGAATTGCCTGAACTAAGTTACTCTTTTCAAAAATACAGAATCCAATCAAGTGATGGGATGTTATGTTTATTGATTATGTTACAAAAGACTAACATGTACTAACCCAGCACCATGAGTTCCTTATTATGCTAAACTTAACTCTGATTTCCTACAACACAGAAACCAACACTAACCTATTACAAGACTCCTTCACTCCAAATAAAGGAACCATTCTCTTTGCTAAATAGCAAAGAATATCTGGGGAGGGTAATAAATGACCAACAGGAAAAAGATAAATGCTAAAAACAAGCCCAATTCCTAGAGCAATCTGAAGTTGTATGGCCTGAAGAGAGGGAGGGTGGTGTGCGATGTAAGAGGAAAGCATATCTGACATATGGGGCTTTTAACAACCAAGGTAGTTTTCTTAATGTTGTAAACCGTCTTTCAGTTTCTGAATTTATTATACTTATTTTGTGTCTTTGCCAATCATGATGATGGAAAGCAATTTTATACTGTCAGAACGAGGCTGTGAATGGATGGTGATGGAATTTTTCCTACCTTTAAAACAGATGCTACCATCAAGGGATGGAAAAAAAACCCTAGAATGAGCTGCGAATTAACATCAAGGAATGGAGAGAACCTTCTCGACCAAAGGGGGAAGAGTGAAATGAGACTAAGTGTCAATGGCGGAGAGATTCCAAACAGAGTCGAGAGGTTATCCTGGAGGTTATTCTTACGCATTAAGTAGATATCACCTTGTTGCTCAAGAGGTAGCAGAGAGGCTGGAGG
>PVIY010046961.1:0-18151 GCA_004026745.1 Myrmecophaga tridactyla
ATGCCATGTTCGCCATGTGCCTTTCTAGATGAGAAAGAAACCCTGACCGTGTTCGCCATGTGCCCTTCCACTTGAGAGTGAAACCCTGAACTTCATCGGCCTTCTTGAACCAAGGTATTTTTCCCTGGATGCCTTAGATTGGACATTTCTATAGACTTGTTTTAATTGAGACATCTTCTCAGCCTTAGAACTGTAAACTAGCAACTTATTAAATTCCCCTTTTAAAAGCCATTCCATTTCTGGTATATTGCATTCTGGCAGCTAGCAAACTAGAACACCAGGTAAATAAACAAAGGTCAAAATTAGACAAAATCAACAGAATGAACAGATTCATAAGTCCCACGTTTAGAAAAGGAAGGGAAGTGAAGACTGTTCTTTTTATACAGGACAGTTTTGGTCTTCAGAACTTTTCAGAGTAGCTGGGAAAGGAGCTACTATCTCTTAAGGACTTCATATTTTTGTCAAAATACCTGATAAATACATAGGCCAAAACAGCTCTTTAATGAATCGTATGTGGTCTTATCTTTGCTGGTAGAATGGAGAGCATATCTATTATGTAGACCAAAATTGAATGCATCTGCTAAAACCTAAGAAGACAAAACTAGACTCAAAGTTACCTTGAAATTGAAACATCATCTATCAAATTAAGTAAAGGAAGGCAATTTTAATTTGGTAATTAAAAGTAATTTTAACTTGTTCTTGAATACATTAAGAAAAAGAGAATTAAAAAATTCTGAAAGTACTGGGATATCTTCTCCCTTCCCATCTCACAGGGTGGCTAGTGAGAATAAAACAGAGGTACAAATGTTTTAAAAAAGAAAATTCAGTATACAAAACAAGCATTCTATTCCTAAAGAGCTTGAATGCAAAATAAATAGAATGGGATCCAAGGAAGATGGTTAAAAAAATTTTTTTAAAGAGTTCTGGTATCGTGGGTACAATACAAGTAAGCCAATGTAAAGCTGCGGCATGAGATTTATCATGCCGCTCTGAAGGAAGTCTGTCATTAAGGTAGATGGTGGAATCTACAGCTCCTGATGAAAAAATGGCAGAACCCAAAGAGCTAAGTTTAGAACTTTTATTATGTAGAAGCAGTTCAGGATAAAAATTGTTTTTATACCTTTTGCTTTCAAATGAAGCATTCCAACTTTTTACTCCTGCTTAATTTGAAGCACTTTTGAAACAGCTGAGACTGGAACACTTTTAAAAACAAAAACGCTTTCAATATTCTCTACCTAAAGCATCCCATGCTATTTTAATCATTCAGTCACTGAAAGTTGTGGTGGGGTGGGGTCTGGGGGTGAATTTAAGAAAGAGATTGATTTATCATATTCAGTGTATTTGTTCCAATTATAGTATCCCAGAATTTATTTTGGCATCAAATCTGACAAATAGTAGACTGAACACCACTTTCCTGATTCCTGGTTAAGCATTTAAAAAGACAAGCCCCACTGCTCACCAACCTTTCAGGAGCAGAGCTATGAATGGGGGTGGCTGTATCATTTGGGGGCACCTTTTATTATCTATAAACGACTTGGACTAAGATATAGCATCTAGGAATTTGCTGGGCTGCATTTAGTCTGCTGAATACTGGGTACCAATTACTGCTAGAGACTGCTCAAAAGTTTACCCATAAAAACTGCACTGAAAGATGCTAATAATATTCTATGTTAAAATGAAGAAAACACTGGCAGATGGTCACATACATGCATGCACAAACCAAAAAAGCAGCAAGTAAACAAAATAGACCCACCAGATACTCTAACTTACAGAGGAAAGCTGGCAAATAGGACATCAATCAAATCTGTTGATTATTTAAAGAATTTTGTACTTTAGGGTCTTAAACGTTAGGTCTCTTAGGACCTTTGCATTTTAAAAGTCACTGTGTCTAAATTTCTTAGAGGAAGTGAAATTTCCTATTCTCTTTTATTCTAAATATTATAACTTGGGGATTAGGGATAATGATAATTGGAGGAAGGGAAGGAGCGGGAGAAAAAAAGCATCCTTGGGTGGGGGGTGGAGGTGTCTGAGGGGAAGCACGAGGTCCTTATGTGACAATTAGGATATTCTAACTCCAAATATATATAAACTTCACATTAATAAATATATAAGTAAATAATAAATATATTTACTTTTGACTATAGTTTATGAGTACTTCCCTTCTGTCAGACACTGTTTTAAATTTCAGGGACAATACAGTGATAAAATATAGTGCTTCCAGAGGTGGAGGATAGGGGAACTAGTATAGGGTGTTCAAGGATACCATGATCCTGATATAATTCTCATTTACTATGATTAAAGACATCTGTATATTTGTCAATGACATATATGATAAATTGTGAATATAACCTAATACAAAAGTCTCTCATCTGATTAAATATGGTAGGCTGGCCATGAAGAACAGAAGTGAGAAATAACACAAGGGTTGCTTAAATTCTGCAAGCTGGATGTAAGGAGACTCAAAGAGTAAGTAGTTTAGCAGACAATGGGGGAGCCACTAGAAAGCCAGCTACTTTGTGTCACAGAACCCAGGAAGGTACACGTTTCTCAGAAAATGGGGGTGAGATGGGGCTGGAAACTGGAGCCTTAGTTCAAAGTTTGTAGGTGTTAGATCCCCAACTCAACCTAATTCAACCTCGTAACTGCCCTCCCAGAGGAGCATGGAGCGTACTGAACATAGGTAGGAGGAAGTCAAAGACTGCATACTGAAGAATGAGACCCTTTCTGGCAACTCCATTCATTGTCCCCTTCCCCACCTGGTTTCCTGGATGCTGGGGGCAGTCAAATTTATACCTCCTAGACAGGAAATCTCAAGATTTTTCTCTGGGAAAACTGAATTCAAAGAAAAGACCTGTAGATACTGACTGGATGTCTTGTCATTCTACAGAGAGGATCACCAATCAAGAAGCCTTGGCCACACAGTCATATACAGCTTCAAATCATTTTTCTTTTTTTAGCATCTCTCTCTCTTAAAATGTAAATGGATGGGGTGGCTGCCGTGGCTCAGCAGGCAGAGCTCCGACCTGCCGACCTGCCGTGCTGGAGGTCTGGAGTTCCATCCCTGGTGCCTCCGGTCCATATGCAAATTAAAAAAAAAAAAATGTAAATGGATGGCTAAGGATAACCAGGCATTTGAAGACACTTTAGCAAGAAAGAGTGAGGAAGTAAGAAAGACAAAAGGATTGAGAGAAAGATTTTTTTTAAAGATATGATATAGTTACAAAGGAAAAAATCAGTACTTTCAGGGAAGAAAAAGTTCTTAATAGATATGTTAAAAAAGTAAATAAGAGGTTACATGATAAAGTTTAAGAAAGCATGGAAAAATTAGGGGAAATAAAAGGCAAAGAGATGGAACGCAGAACAGGAGAGAAAAGATAAAGCCAAATGATCAATCCAAGAGGTACAATACCCAATTGACAGGAATTCCAGAGAGGGAGAACAGAGAAAATGGAGAGAAAGAAATTGTCACAACAAATTTTCTGAACTGAAAGACAAAAGTTTTCAGATGGGAAGATCTCACAGATCTTGTATACAGTACAATAATGAAGAGACTACTTCAAGGTTTATCATTGTGAAATTTCAGAAACCTAGGGAAAATGAGAAGTTCCTCAAACCTTCCAGGGAAGAAGCAGAACTTGCACAAAGGACTGAAAATCAGTTCTCTCAACTGCAATGACTTTAAGCTACTGAGGGGAAATTATTTCAAATCTAGAGTTCTATATCCAGCTCTCAATTAAGCATGAGGGTAAAATAAGGACATGTTCAGATTTCAACAAATTTACCTCCCAAGCACCGTTTCTCAGGAAATTACTAAAGGACAAGGTACTCCACTAAATGAGGGCCCATACTAATAAAGAAGACACAGGACTCAGAGAACGGAGCATGCAATAAAAGAGAAAAGTATAGGATGATGATGATATGCTTCAGGATGGTAATTATGGAATAGACAGAAAGAATCAGTAACTTATTGGAAAGCCAGAGATAGGAAGATGTGGTCCAAGAAAATACAAAATGAAAATGAAAACAAAGTAATTCATCCCAGAAAAATGAAATTTAAATTGTTCAAATTTAAATTCAACACAAGCTATTTGGGAAAATGGACAGGGCAAGAGAGGAAGAGAAATAGAGAGACAAAGACAGTGTGTGCTTGTGTTTCAGAAGGAGTTAAGTGCTAAATTTCCATTTTCTATAAAACAGTCAGATGTCTAAAAATGAAAAAATCAATCAATAAATTGCAATAAAAGCTTATGATTTAGAAACAGAGGAAACGGGCAGAGGCAGCAAATTGTTTGAAACGCTGATAGTGAAATGTTTTTGGGGTCAGGAAGCAAGTTTGAGGACGGATGCAGCAGGGACCCTTGTTTAATAAGCTTTATAGCACTTCTAAGACTCTGACCTATGGACACATATTAGCAATAAAGAGAAAAGTTCCAAATTACCTGCTTCATTTTCGGTTCATCATTTGGACCTAAAGCTTTAATTTGGAGGAATAATCATGCGATATTTAAGAATGAAAGGTTAAGAAATTACATAATGTAAACAAACAAAAAAGGATAACAGGTAAGGCTAAATCAAGTAAAGGTGGAAGAAATGGAATAAAATGAGGATAACTACTATAAAGAGAAAGTTGATAAGGGATTTCTCGTACTCACCATCTCTCTAGCTATTTCCAGCGCTTCCTGCAGGCCATAGAGCCTGCCACAGACCAGGTAGATTCCATTGGCCCAGAGAATACAACCCTCATGGACCCAAAATTCATTGCTGTCAAGAGGTAGTTCAGGGATTTGTAACTCCAGCTCAGGGCCACCTTCTGAAGTGGTGGGCATGGAGGGTTTTGAGTCCAAAGCAGTCTTTTCGCTGCTGCCCTCAGTGGTTGCTTTTTTACAAGGGAGGCCCCTGGACAGTGATCGAGGGCCTCCGCCACAGTCTTCTGAGCGGTGTCGCCGCTTAAACCTGGGGTGGGCAGCCAGGCTCCTCTGCTCCTTCTGCTGTTGCTGCTGCTCTTCCTCCTCCTCAGTGTCCGTCTTGGAGCCATTAGAAGCACTTTTGTGCCGTACCTTAACTTTGCTCTGCATTTCCATGGCCCTCTTAGGAGGTGGGTTTTTCGGAAGAGTGGCTGCATAATCTTGGGGATAAAAGGGTCCAAAGAGGTCACCCATGTTCCGATAACTGGCCCACTTGCCACACAGACAACAAACTAGGTGCCCCATAACAGAAGACTCTGTCACAACCGGTCCCTGTAGCATAAAAGATGAAGCTGGGAGCACCTTGCTTTCAGTGCTGCTGGGTGGAGGGGTCAATGACCTCTGACCCTTCCGGCCTCTCACCAATTTGGTCTGTTCTTCTTCTTCAGCATTGATGATTGTACAAACGGCTCCAAGTTCACACTTATTTACTACATGGATATAAGGGAAAAAAGACTTGTTCTTGGCATCAGTTTTATCCAGTGGCTGGGTGGCATACTTTAGCTTGATCTCAGGTTCTTGGGGTTCTACAATGGGAACTGCTTGTTTGGTTTTCCGCTTCCTTGGCTGTCCCCCAGGTTTCCTTCTCTCCCTCCTTTGCCTCTGCTTTTTTGGCTTTGGCTCTCCATCTGCAGAACCTTCTGGTATCTGACAGGGCTGTGGGGGGGGAGGTGGTGGCTGCTGTTGTTTCTTTTGCTTATTCACACTACCAATGGGTCTTCCCTTCTTCTTTCCTGATGGGAAATATCCCTTTGGAGGAAAACCCTCTTGTTTGGGTGAAATTGTCACTGTATCATTCTCCTTCTCTTCAGCCTTGGGGTTTACCTCAGGAGCCAATACTGGAGATACATTCTTTGAGTCAGGAAAGAGTAAAGGTGCTGTCCCACTCAGGGAACCATCTGATCTCCCTTGGTTATTACCAGATTTCTGTGAGATTGTGGATATCATGGCACCAGGGGGTTCCTTTCCAGCAGCAACCGTTTCTGGATGTGTCTCTGTCTTTACTTTGTCATCCCCACTGCTACGCCGCTCTTCTGAAGACCTTGGAAGAGGCTTTTCTATGTTCAGCTCCTGATTTGTTGGATTGACTAAGTCAGACACCATGTCACCTTTTCTTTTCTCCATCTCAGCTTCTTGGACAGCAACACTCCCACCATCAGGAGGTCCACTCTTCAAAGATAGTATGTCATCGAGAGTAACTGTGTCTCCACCAGCCTCTGCACTGTTTGAGGATGCACTCCTTCTTATATTTGGAGATGTGATCTTTTGAACTATAGCTTCTAATTTCAATCCCCGACCTTTTCGTGGGGGCAGTATTTTGGTCTTAGCAGGGCTTGTGAGGGTAACAGCAGGACAGTTTCTATTATCTGGACTTGGAAGATCCTTGGAGGATTCCCTCTTAGGGAGAGACTTGATATCCTGACTGTGAGAAAGATGGGCATAGGAATTGAATGATTTATCAGCTCCTTCTTTTGCTGGGGGAAGGAGGCGCCCTTTATCTTCAGTGTTACTGTTCTTCACATCTTGTGACTGTCTTTTACTGGGAATGGGAGAGATAAAAGAACGGACACGCCTCCTCATGATTAAGGGGTTTTGAGGAGAATGATCCTCCTGACCTGGAAGCCTTAGCATAACATTGCTAGGTTTGGATGACTGTGTTGACTCAGTCAGTCCATGTCCATCAGTTTCATGGGGTGGTCCATATCTCTTTTGATTAGACACTCCTGGAGGACCACTGCTTTTGGCCGGAGAATTTTGCCGAGAAAGATCCCAACAAGATTCCTGTATCTTCTGGGAACCATGCTTTAGTTCGATGCCTTTGTTAGGCAGACCATCACTAGACATGAGACAGCGCCCAGCTTCCTGACTGCTGGGGTCATGGTAAGTCCCTACTGGCGGGCCATACATCATACCATCTTTGTCATTTTTCAGAGGGCTCCGCACTCTGTCAAGAAACTGTTGCTGCCTTGGGCTCTTCCGTGGTCCCTCCTGCCTGTGCTGTGCTGCAGCAATTACTCCCTGGGCAGAACTGCTGCTCCAGTCTTTATATTCCTCTTGTTGTTGTTGGTACATCTGTCTCTTATAATGCAGCTGAGAATTCAAACCTGCGTTAGGGTCTCCATAAGCATGAGTCCGAGTGTTTGTGTGATAAGCAGAGGCTAGGCTTTCTGAGTTGGGAGAAAAGGGAGCATGTAAAGAACTCCTGTTGGCCCTCTCTGAAAAGGTCATGTGTGGGTTCATGTGATGAGGGTCACCTCCTGGGCCCCTGCTTCTCCCAGGAGACATCTTCAATTTTTCTGAAAAGTCATGATACTGAGAAGGGGACCGACCCCTCATGCCCTCCCGACCACCAATTCTGCCAGGGACCCGCCGCATGGGTGTGGGTCTACTGTCTTGTTGTGGACCATAGTCTGACATGGAATCGTGGGCTGCTGCTCCAGGGCTGGCATTACCTCGATAAGACTCGTGTTTGATGCTTGTTGGATGGCAGTGGTCTCCAGATTTCTTGTTGTTGAAACTAGCTTGGGATTTGGATTGCTCAAAGTCTTCCTCTTTTATCTGCCCACTCTGGGATTTCAGCTTTGTTTCCATGGATACCAACCCACCTGGAAGAATGACCGACTGACTTAAACTTGGATTGAGACGTTCATTCCTCCCAATTCTGGCATCAGCACCCATATGTCCCAGTGAGTGAGCCCCTGGGTCTCTGACAATCTGTCTCAGTGGAGATATATCACAGATCACTGATCTTCTTTCAGAGAGAGAACCCCCTGGTTCATGGGCTGATGACTGAGGCTCTATTTCAAATTTTCTGGGAATTGGATAGTCAGCCAAATTGATCTGCTTCATTTCAGAAGCTGTGCTGCTGGACTTTCTCTCCCAGGGGCCCCAATGGGGGTTTTCTAACAGAGACCCTATGCTTTTATTCAGAAGGCCCCTGCTAGTTAATTCATTAGTTTGACTAACTAAGATGTTGGGCCTCATGGCTCCTTCTAGGCCACCAGCCATCCCTTGATGCTCCTGAGTACTCCGAGAATATCTCCTGTCAGGGTGGTGGTGGTAACCCTGAAGCACTTCTTGCAAGAGGCTGGGAAACTTCTCATTTCTACCCTTTCGTTCCCCATGGCCAGTGAAATCTCCCTTTTCTTGTCCTGTAGGATACTGAGGAAAACCACTGACATTTCGTGGTACTGCTGGCCCAAAACTATCTTTGTAACTATAGCGCAGGCTTCCAGGAGATTTGCTAGGCTCAGTCCTGCCTGCAAAACCAGGACCCACTGCAGAGTGCCCACTCTGGCCATTTCCCTCTCCATTATGGTTGGAGTTATTATCTCCATTCTTGTTTCCTTTGCTCCCTCCCACTGGAGCCTCGGGCTGTGAAAGTGATGTGTGGCTGGTTTCCTTTGCCCCGCCAGTGCTAGGTGGCCTTTGAGTGGCTACAGGATCATCCTCTTGGGAGCCTTTATCTTGTCCACCTGTCTTTTCTACCCGACTTGCCATGGCTTCCCGGGAGACAATCACCCCAACTGTCTTCTCATTGACTTTCGTGTTGCCTTCAGATGACAAAGGTGTATCCTTAGCACCTGGTGAGGCAGTCTCTTCTCTTGCTGCAGGACTGGTACTGAGTCTGGGTGGTTCATTCTGAGTACCTTGTGCTGGTGAAGAGATAGCTTTTTCTGAGGCTCCACACTTGTAGGTGGTATCAGAGCTAGTACTTTGACCGCTTAATTGCCTCACTCTCTCTCCTTGATCCTCAGAACTGCTAGAACAGCCTCCATCCAGTGACTCTGCCATAGGGGACTTCAGTTGTTCTTCAGGCTGTGAGGAACCTTCGGAGTTTGTGCAGCTGTCTGCTTTCTTGGAAGATGAGGAGGGTCTCTTGGAGGTCTTCTTCTGAGGTGTCAGGGCATCAGAAAGTAACATGTGTTGAACGGTATTAGGAAGATTGGCCACCTGCGTACTCAGGGCACTCAAGCTACTCAACCCAGGGTCTGTTAGTCGCTTTTCTGGTACACCTTCTAGTCCAAACCCTTTAAAGCCTGCAGTATGAGAATTAGGACTGGGCATCATTGATGGGGTTGGACTGAGTTGAGGCATTAACTGTAAAATTCTGTTTCTGGAACCAATGGGCACACTACCTTGCCCACACTGGAGATTCTCCCCACTTTGCATGAGAGGTGATGGGGTAGAGCTACAGCTTGGAGACTGAACCACAGAGGCAGCTGGAGAAGGGTTAGAAATGGGGCTGAAGTTCTGGTGAAACTGCATGGGAGACCTCACAGGAACCTCAGACTGGTTGTACTGCCCCACTTGGCTTTGGAGGGGTAGCTTGGTGGCAGCATTGGTATACTGCATCACATGCTGAGGGGGATGTTGCTGTTGCTGCTGCTGCTGCTGCTGCTGTCCCTGCTGCTGCCCCTGCTGGGCCCCTTGTGGAATCTTCGCCTGTTCAAAATTTTTCATAGATTGAGGTTGATAACTATAATTTGACTGTGTTCCATATGCCTGTGCATTAGAACCCACATTATGTCCTTCCAACAGAGAACCAGCATTCACACTGTAACTGCCATCATAACTCTGTCCAGATTGGCTGAAGCGTTGTGGTGAAGGGAAGGAGGAAGAGGAGGAGGAGGCAGAAGACTGGTAGTGTTGGCCAAACTGACCCACTCTTAACTGGTAACCAGTAGCAGACGACGGCAGAGTAGAGGGCCGCTGCATTGACTGTAAGTGGGAGGAACCGGATGCTGGCTGACCAGTGGCTTGTGGCAGAGGCTGATGGGACTGGTAAAGCTGCTGTCTCAACTGCTGTACCTGCTGCTGCTGCTGCTGCTGGCTGGAAGCCTGCTGTTGGTACTGAGCACTCCCTGGGGAGAAAGGCCCCGTGTAATCCTGCTGATAATGAGACACACCACCAACAGCAGAGTGCTGTGCTTGAAATTGGCCCACATGACCCTCACTCCCATACTGATTGCTAAAGCTGCTCCCCTGGGGGGGTCCATAACTCTGCACAGGCCCAGAAGGCCTTCGTTGAGGAGGCTGTGGGGTTCCTGTCGTCACAGGGTCTTTGTTGCCTGCCATATAATAAAAGTCTCCAGCTTCTTTCCTGAAACCCTGGTAGCCTTGATGGCCAGAGGTCTCACTAGCCATTGCTGCAGCAGCAGCTGCTGTTCCTCGCCGTCCACCACCACTGCTGTTGCTACTGCTACTGCCGCCACCACCTCCTCCCCCAAAATTCTGGAACATCTGGGCCTGACGAGGGCTGAACTCTTCAATCCGGGATGAGCTGTGTACCTCCTGGGGGTAACTCTGCTGGTTTCCGTGGTAACTGCTTTGCTCCCGAAAGGACTGCATACTGTTCAGCAGCACAGCAGCAGGCCAACAGCCCTCCTGGAAATGGGAAGAAAAGAAAGAAAAATATTAGACAAACACCTCCTCAGTACAAATAAAACCAAGTTTAGATCATGGAGGAGATAAGATAATTCAGATGCCCAGGATGATGTTGAATGGTTTGAATTTCTTCTCTTTTAGTTCTTATCCTTTCCATTTCTGATAATGTAAGTAAGAAATCATCTAAGAATGGGACAGAAGTCTATGGAGGATGAAAAGAAACAATCTCTATACAGACAAATTCATTATAGTAAAAACCTCATTATTAGATAAATGAGACCCCCAAATTCAACTGGATTAAAATATAGGGCTGTGTTATTATGTCTATAGAAAACAGCCATTTTTAAACAAGTCTTCCAGTTACTATGTATGGGGGTGTTTGTGTGCGAGGAAAAACACTTTCCTTTATTTGCTTTCATATATTAGATTGATCACTGAACTGAGAGTCTCAAATGATGGTGGGGCAGTCACTGAAACACCCCCACCCTGCCCCGACTAAGAAACGAACTCGCCTAAGAACAGAATCCAGTCCCTTAAATCCAAAAGCTCATCACTGTAGGTTTGCTACAGCTACTAAGCGCTTATGATGACTGGTGATCCCTTAACACTCATGCCTTATAACTGTATGCATTTCTCATGCTGCAGTCATTCACCCAGACTCTGGGGTTAACTTCATCTTGCCATGTAATTGTGCTTAAGGCATCCCTCTCAACCACCAACCCCAATTTCCAAGTACAAAAGGGGTAGGCAGTCTGAGCCAGAGTGTAGCAGTCACTGCTCTACTGCATTCCTTCTAAGGCCTGCAAGATGTTCCAGCACTTTTAACTTCCACGTGGTCTTTTATTTGCCAATCTAATGGCATTCACAAAATTATCATTGACCACTACTGTAAAAGAAGGAAGAGAAACAGTCACTTTGAAGGACAGTAAAAAGATACTGGTGGTGGGAGGGGGGAGAATCATCAAGATTAGGACCTAGACACCTTTCCCCAAATTATCTGACTGAGCCAACACTTTGCATTATCTTTGCTAATGTGGCATCCTCTTAATTAACTGAGAACAGATTTTATTTCAACTTTTGCCTGGGCCTGTTCCTTTCCAGGATTCAGAGATGAATAAGACAAAGCCAAACTGCTTCAAATGTCTTTAAAATCAATTGATTTTAAAAAGAACTTTGAAACACACAGGTGGAAGGGTGTGTTACTAACAAAGTTTTCCTACAATGCTTAATGAAGCTAGTTTAGTTCCCTCACAGGGGAAGCGGAAAATGGTAGGTAAGTCAGTTACCTTTATAAGAGGTCAGGCAGATAACCATATTTCAAAAGCCTGCAGAGGCTCCCTATCTCATTCAGTGCAAAGCCAGTCTTGGAGGCTAGATTCCCTCCCTTCCAGTACCTCTCTGAACTCATCACCTACCATGGCTCTGCCTTTGCTGTCTAGGCTGTCTCTTTTCTTCTGGAACGGGCCAAAAGCATTTCTACTCAGGAACTTTGCTCTCCTCTGTGATGTTCTTATCCCAAAGCCACCTAGCTTCCCCCCATCCCCACCTGATTAAAGCCTTCCTATTTATAACAGCTAACTACATACTCCGGCCCCTTTTCCCTCTAGTGCTTATGCTCAACGACACATATACATATACTACTTGTTTGCCATCTGTTTCTCTACCACTAAAATGTAAACCCCATGAAGGGCAGAGATTTTGTTCCCTGCTGTAACCCTTGTGTCATGTGAACAAATAAATGTTATAAGAACTGGTCCTTGGAGAAGGCTAGAACTTATATATCCAGAGAAGGGGTTGTGGAGGTGTGATGGGAGGTGGAATGGGATGGGAAGAAGATAAAACAGAATATGATGTAAAAGCAGAGTTGGAGGATGCTGAAAGACCCTGCCTGTAAAACCCTTAGGGTCCAGTACTAAGGGAAATATCCCAAACTCAGGTCCACATAAGAATGGTGAGGAAAGTCTTCAGAAAGTATACATGGAATACAATGGAAGATGGTGAGCAACCCTCAAACTCTAAAAGCTCGGCCCACCTCTTCCTGAAACATTTTAAGTCTGAAACAGTGCAACAAGGGTCTACTTCTGTGATAATAAATTGTACTATAAAGTCACAGGATCCAAATTAATCTTTAAACATCCAAGTACAATCTCAGAATCTAAAGAAAAGCATTCCTCACCCTTCAAAATGCCTCCATAGGAGACTACTATTTTCTTTGTTCCAGTGAATCTGCTGGGGCAACAAACACTAGCTATCTGAGTGCTGATTATAATCCCTGATACTGTTCTGGCACTTTACATGCATTAATTTATTTAATCCTCACAACTAATATCCTCATTTTACAGACCAGGAAACTGAAACACAGAGTTCAGACAGTTCCTGAGCTGTGGGGCTGAGGGCGAAGCTTGGCAGCCTGCCCCCACAGGCCATGTTTTTAATACTTTGCTACCCAGAGTTTCTACAGCCCAGTTGGTTGGCAGCTGCCACTCTCCTCCTGCCAGAGATCAGCCTTGAAAGTGGCTTCCTAACCTATGTCCCTTGCCACTCCCCCCGCCACAAATCCCCTCACTGTCCCCAGCTCGTCCCTTCCTTCACTGTTTCTATGTTAGTTTTCAAGGTCAGTGACCTTCTCTATATCAAAAAAGAAGGACCGATGAGTTAAAATGAACAAAAAGACTAATCTGGCAGTTGAAACTAATCAAACGCTTCCTTAAGAGATAATCTCTCTATAAATAAATACTTAAAAAAAATTTATTTATTAATTAAAAAAATAAAATAAAACAACATACATAATCAGTAATTCACAATATCATCACTTAGTTGTCTATAAATAAATACTTTACATGTTGTTTAATTAATCCTTCTGTAAATAAAATCAGGTTTCTGAAGATCTGAGTGTATCAACCATGTTGCCACCTTGTTCCACATTTTCCTGAAACAGGAGCCACTAAAAGCTAGATACCTGGCCTCACTGTCTGTCTGGTTGCTGGGAGAACCCATGTCTGGATAGGGAAAACAGATTTGAGTGCCACAATCCTTTCTGAAGTCTGTTCTCAACTCTTCTCTGTAGATTCCATGTTCTGCATAATGCCCTTCTCCCTAGTTATAGTACTGGCTTATGGACTAGAAGAGAAAGAAAAATTCACCACCAAATGTTTCCTGCAAGGGAGTACCAGTCAAGTGAAATAGTCTCAGTGTACATGAAATGTCTTACTACCAGAAGGTGGTTGCAAGTTTGCTCTTTTAGGAGTTCCAAGTAAGCATTTAGGAAAACCAAGTATATCAGCAATCAAAAAATGTAAACCTGGACAGTATGTTGTAATTTTAGCATTAGTAAAGAAAATCTGACATTCTAAAGGAAGTAAAAGTTACCCATAAGGAATTTGTACATATATTTAGAATATGAGGTTTGCCAATGTGCTTACTCTTCTTTTCCCGAAGTTTTCCTTACATGCTCCTAACATTTTTGAATGGTCACAGGAGGGTTGTGAAAGTATACCAGCTGGGTCTACAGCCTAGTGACTTCCTGTACCATGGCTTCTCTCCACCCTATCTGAGGGCCAGCAACTCTGCCGTCTTACAGAAAACCACCAGCATTAGCTTTCTTTTTCCTTCTTCCTTCCCATGTCCAACATACTTCCACTGCCCAAGCCATTCCCTTTTCCCCAAAGTCCTCTAAATTGTTATCACAACTATTTCCTTTCCAAATACCTGCTTCTTCTTTCATTTTGGGTTTAACCATTGATTTTTCTGCTTATCCTCCCTGCCTTGACTTAAAAAAAAAAGTCTCAATCCTTAAGATAATAACAACCCATATGTCTCTCATTTGATCCCTGTATTCTCGATTTGCCTCTCAGGCTTCACTGCCCTCTTGCTTCCAGACCAGTTTTGCTATTAAGAAGCGGGAAGAGAGCTGGATAGAGGAATTTATTCTCCTGGCTCCCGTTACTCGGTCACTGAGTCTGGCTGAGGTGTTCTACCAATGGTCACAGCTCTAGTCACACAACACAAACAGGTTTTGTATATCCTTAATTCTTATTTTAAAATTCTTCATACCTTCATACGTTTTTCAGGCTCCAGAACTGCTTCCTCCTCTTGCCCTTCAGCCCAGAGGTAATAACAACTCCCTGCTATTGCTAGCCTAAGAGACTCCACTTTCCTGCGGGGTTTCCCTAAATGTTGCTCCTCCTTTGTAGACAGCCCCTTGAGTAACAGCTAAGTAAACAATTTAGTGTCATAATCACTCTCATATCAGAAGCTGGGAGCTACCCTTCCAGAACCCTTTCCCAGTATGGTTCTGGGCTAGAGTTTAACAAAGAAAAGCATGAGAAAGATTTGGAAGGAGGAAGAAAAAGAGAGCAAAGCTCCCTGACCTTAACAATCCCAGTTCTTCCAATAATTTTGTAAACCCTTAATTCTTATTTTAAATTCTTCAAACCTGGATTAGAAAGACTCCCTTTTCCTGAATGAACTCTGAATGATACAATTAAATGCTCCTCAAATTACCCAGTCTGAGTATATCCTCTGTTTTATACTAGGATCCTGACGGAAATCTTATCCTATTCCTAGGATTTCAGAGTTAGGCTATTATCACGTGGAGAGTGAGAGACTTCTATTTCATGCAATATGGCATGCCAGAGGGACCAATAAATTCTCCCTCACCAAAACACATAGAAATGTCAGGCAAAATGCACAGCCAAGCTGCAAGAAAGAAAGATATGCCCAGGGTTCCAAACTGAATGAGCTATTAAAAACAAAGCAAGGACGGGATGGGACAAGGTGGGGTCTACAGGCCTTATTAACCATAGTGCAAGGTTTTAATGACCATTCAGGGACAGAATACAAGGCCTCCGGCTCTGTGTAGGTAGTGGTGGTGAGAAGAAACAGTCACTTCTCACTTAAGGAGTCTGGGCAGTGTCACCTGTGGCTTGAATAATTTCTATAAAGATGACTAAACGCATTTACTCTTAGGCAGTCACCAATTCATTTTCAACAGCAAAGATAATACTGTTCTTTTCTCAAGTGACCTAATTTCTCAACCTCAAGGAAAACCTCAGTCATCTTTCAGATATCCTAAGAAGCTTTGGAATAACCCCAAATTTATCTCTTACTTTAATTATTTGCATTTAAGATGTTACCAAGTCTTGTCTTCTTATTTTCTGTATTTGTCTGTTACCTCTCCATCCTCATCACTGCCATTTTAATCTTTCTTGAATGAGAACAACATCTCCAGAAATTCTCTTTCCCAGCACCAGTCTTTGGGAAGAGGTTTTCTTCCCCTGCTGTTTTGACGTTATCCTCCCCACATGCCTTGAAGCCTCTGGTGTCTTCCCAACACAGTTCCTATTCCCAAACCTGCTCTGTCAGTCCCTTCTGTGCCACTGCCTTAATCTCACCATGGGACCTTCTTGGAAGAATCCCTAGGCCCAGAAATCCCTTCCTGCTATGTCAGATCATATGACTCTGAGACCCTTAAAAGTTCCTGAAATGTTATCTTCTCTACAGCTCTTCCTCAAAGCAGAGAATCTGTTGGCTTTTCCCCACTGAGTAGAAAATAAACTTCATAAAGTGCATTCACTTTTAACTAGTATCTAAGGTATATACTACTGATGTAACAATAATAGAAAGAAAGCAATTTCTTTCTATGAGTCAGGCACTGTGAGGTTTTACGTATATTTCAATTTATGAATGAGAAAAGAAACCAGATAAATTATGTGACTTGACTAAAGTTACTCTTCTAGGACATACTGCTATTGATATTCTAACTAAATTATTTTCATTCTAAAGCCCATGTTCTTTTTTTTCACTGTAGTACAAATGAGCAAGGAGCACCCAAACCCATGTTTTTTAAAATCCTGACAAACACTTGGGTCAGATTTATAACTGTGGCCCTCATTTATTTACTGCCTGTGCCACCTCATGCTATGCACGCTATGAAGCTTCACCCAGATATTATTAACCTGTTGAATCACCATCCCTAAAAAGCTTAACACTCCCTTTTGTAAACTGAGGCTCAGAAAAGTTAAACAAACAAGACATTCATAAGTAAACAAGTGGGTTATGAGAGTTGTCTACTCCAGAACCCAGTCTGTATTTTTCACAGAAGTCTTCCTTGAACCAATACCAAGACATCTATTCTCACAGGGAAGTGCTATGGATAGGAATCTTGAAATTTGCTGGAACTAGGTTGACTGTGCCTGGATAAAGGTGTCATTTTTTCAAGAGTATGCAAATGAGGGATCTTCCTAAAGAAACTGGTCAAGCATAAAGATCTGTCACATCATCCAGCCAGTGACTGGCTATTTCATATTCTATGCCCTGTATGTAAATGGTAGAGCCCAGGCTTTTCTCAGGGGCTGAAAAGAATCTCAGTCTAACTAGGCGTTTGGAATTAGATGCCGTGCTGACGGTACCGTACTGGCCTGCTCTCTGGCCTCAGAGTCCAGAAAGGAATGTGAGAGCAGCTTAAGGAACCAATTCAGTCAAAAGTTCCCAAGTTCACTTACCTAGAGAAAAAGAAACCCATCAGAACAATTCAGATCTAACAAGTCTGCTAAAATCAAAAGAAGAAACACACAGCTCTCTGAGTGTCAGAACCTATATTATATTAGCCATATAAGCTACCAAAAAAAAAAATCCACCTTCACCATTATCAAATACAGGCAGGCAAAAAGTAGGGCAGGGTGGGCAACAGTGGCTCAGTTGCAGAGTTCTCACCTGCCATGCCGGAGACCCAGGTGTGATTCCTGGAGCTTGCCTATGTCCAAAAAAAAGTACGGCAAAACTTTATTGCTATTACATTTTTTTCAAAAAAATTGGAAATAACCCCATCTGGTAAAGTCAGGGTGAAGTTGGTACAAATAACAACAAAAAGCAACAGGAAGTAGTACAATTATTTTCTGAAAAGCAATTTCATAATAAAAATATTCATATCAACTGATGTAGTAATTCTAGTTACCAGAATTTTATCCTAAGGAAATCTCAACACTAAAAACCTAAAACCCAGAGTACCAAGATATTTTACTCCAGTGGTATCTATGAGGGAAAAACTGGCAACTACCTAATTCTTTAACATTTGAAAATGATTAAGCAAAGTATGTATAACTACTCAATGAAATAGTATACAATCAGGAGAAACAATCACAAAGATTGCGGTACCATGGAAAATGCTTATTACATATAGTCAGATGAAGACCAGCAGTTTATAGATTCATACTTGTTTATGATTCCAATTATCTAGAAATTAGGCAGGGCCAAAGAGATGGGTACGGGAAAATGAAAAACTTATGACTATCTACAGTAGTAGATTGTGGATGCATTTTCCTCCTCATTTCTATTTACATTGTTTGTATAGAGAACAATCACTTTAAAAGTTACATTAATCTCAACTTCCGGGTCAAGATGGTGGCTTAACAATGTGCACATTTTAGTTCGTCCTCCAGAACAACTACTAAATAACCAGAAACAGTACAGAACAGCTCCTGGGGCCATGTCAGTGACCTGACATACAGCGTACCCCAGTCTGGACCAGCTGGACCGGCTGCGAGCTCCCACAAAACCGTGAGTTCCCAAAGCTGCAGCGGCTGGTGCTCCTCCCCAACAGGCTGCTTCCCAGAGGGGAAAGGAAAGGAACTTTACCAGCAGCAGGGACTGGGCACAATCAAATGCCAGTTGTGGAATTAATTAACAAATTCTGACTACTAAAAATAGGCCCCCAGCTCAGGTGAACCTGGTCAAAGTGACGGTCGTCGCTCATTTTTGCCCCAGCACCAAGGGGACAGGGCTGACGGAAAAAGGGAAAA
>PVIY010046962.1:0-18153 GCA_004026745.1 Myrmecophaga tridactyla
TTTGAAAGGAAGTATGCCCCCTAAGAAAAGCCATGTTTTAATATAAATCCCATTTCATAAAGGTAGAATAATCTCTACTCAATGCTGTATGTTTGAAACTAATGAGATCATCTCCCTGGTTGATGTGATTTAGTTAAGAATGGTTGTTAAACTGGATTAGGGGATGACATGTCTCCACCCATTTGAGTGGGTCTTGATTGGTTTATTGGAGTCCTATAAAAGAGGAAATATTTTGGAGAATTAAGGATTCAGAGAGAGTGACACTACGAAGCAGAGAGTCCACGAGCCAGCAGCCTTTGGAGATGAAGAAGGAAAACGCCTCCCGGAGAGCTTCATGAAACAGGAAGCCAGGAGAGTAAGCTAGCAGATGACGCCATCTTCGCCATGTGCCCTTCCAGCTGAGAGAGAAGCCCTGGCTGTGTTCGCCATGTGCCTTCTCACTTGAGGGAGAAATCCTGAACTTCATCGGCCTTCTTGAACCAAGGTATCTTTTCCTGGATGCCTTTGATTGGACTTTTCTATAAACTTGTTTTAATTCTCGGCCTTAGAACTGTACACTAGCAACTCATTAAATTTCCCTTTTTAAAAGTCATTCCGTTTCTGGTATATTGCATTCCGGCAGCTAGCAAACTAGAACAATTACAAATATAAGATAATCTACCTTTTTCCCTAAAGGGTGATTTGGAGAAAATCCTTGCCTTATCTTTGAGCACACATCATACTCCCTTAATTTGAGAATTTTACTTCAGTCTTTGTTAGGTTTCAAAATAATTTTCATTTTTTTCTTTTACGTTTTCTATTAATTAGGAAACTTTTCATTAGTTATTTTGATTAATTCTAGCAACATTTTGTTTTTGTTTTTGTTTTTTGTTCAGAAAAAGCAGAAATACAAGATAAGCAGATGCTTTGAGAAAAGTCAGTGTCAATTATGTATTTCTGCTCTTTACCCCAAAACTAACTAAGGATGTGCCTTAGCACATCCTGGTAGGGTATATTTTTATATTTATTGGAGTTTTTCCTCCCTAATTATAAAGGTAACAAAAATCTTATCGGGACCACTGACTAATCTTTTGGAGAAATGATAAAAGATAAATTAGAGCCATTCCTCCTTATATCAAACTAAATTTCAGAGATTCAGAAAACCCAGAAACCATAGAAAATGAAAAACCTAATAAATCTGACTACTTAAAAATTAAAGACCTTTGTGAGTCTGAACATTACAGAAGGCAAAATCGAAGACAATGTCTTAGGAAAAATGGATAAAAGTCTAGCTTCATTAGTAAGTACAGACAAATCAGTAAGAAAAATGAACAAGGGAATAGAAAATTCGGCCAAAAATATAACTCGTTTTAAAAAATACCAATGGCCAATAAACGTAAGAATCGGAGTATAACTTCACTCATAATTATGAAATTACAAGAAGATAAAGTTGTTTACCTCTTAGATTAACAAAAATTCTAAAGTTTGATAATACCCAATGCTACAGCAGGTGTGAGGAAATAACACCTATACATTGTTGGTGGGGGGTATAAATTGGTATAATTTGACAACTTGTTAGTATTTATCAGCTTTTTTATATCCCTTTGAACAATTTTGTCCCAAGGAATTTACCCTGTGTATATAAAAGAAAAAAAAAAGTTCAAGGAGGTTCTGTTTGCAGCACTGTTTGCAAAGGCAAAAAAGTGGAAAACAAAACGTCTGTCAAGGGAGGTGGAGAAGGCTATGGGTGAATAAATTATGGTAGCCACGGGACGAATTACTCTTCAGCTATTAAAAATAAGGTATTCCTTGTTAGGAATAAGATAGCGCTTCATGTGTAAGTATGGAAAGAGCTCTAAGATGTATTGCCAAATGAAAAAGGAAGGTGCAGAAGACTATTACGGTATTTTTTTTTAGTGTACTTTTTAATCATATGTACATTTGCATTTAAACTTTTTTTTCTTGACGTACACATCCCCCACCCCCAGACCCAAAAGCGGGATAAGTGTTGATTTTTAAGGGAGGGAACTGGGTAGGAACAAAAAGGGGACTTATTTTGTTTTACATCTTTCTGAGCTGTTTGTATAAAGTTAATATTGGCGTCCCTCATTTTTATTTTCTTCTTTATGCCTTCTAGTATTTAAAAAAATAAATATCACTTATTTTATTTACATATGTCCAGTGAAGGAAACTTGAAAACACAGTGACGTGTTCAGAAGAAATCACGAATAAGTTTTTAACAGAATTCAAGCTCAAGGTGTGCAGCGTCAGGAGCCCTCTGCCGCAAAACACCCAGAAAAATCACCCGTTCTTCTCCGGCCCGGGAGGCGTGGCCCGCCCCGGGACTACAACTCCCACAAGGCGTCGCGGGAGTAGCGCAGAGCGGTGCCACGGACGACCCAATTATTCCGGTCTTCAGGAAATTGTCCTTCCGAAAGTGCTCCCATTTATACATAAAGTGCCCTTGTGTGGAAGTGGGAAGAAAAAACAATAACTTAAAATCAGCCAAAGCGGGAAGGAGGGAGGCTGAAAGATAGGGATCTACAAGCCCAGGCAGCTCCAAGCGAGGACGGAAATCAACCAACCCATAGATGGGTTTCGCCCGGCCCTGATGTCGCTCTCGGACATGCTTCTCTCTCTCCCCTCCCTTTTCTTTTCAGCCTCGTACCAGAATTTTATGGGGGGAAAAAAAGGTGACGCCTTTCCCTGGCGGTTTTTCCAATCCCAAGGCTCCAAGGCTCAAAGCCCAAGTTCCAGAATCTTTGTGCCTGCGACCATTGGCCCTAATATCCCACAACACAGGCTCCCTCTCAGAGTGAGATCTTGGAGACAAGATGTGTGCTCTGATAGAAGGACCTCGATTCGCCTTAGTTTCCAGCTCTTAACGCCTGATTCTTTAAAAGCTGTGGAAAAATTGTTTTGAAGTTATAACCAGGTACAATGACAAATTGTAAAATGACAATTGATCCCATTGTTAAACATGATAGAAACCACCATTAGTGAGCCATGTGCCATTGATAAAGCTGGTTTGAACCCAGCTATAATCTAATTTCAAATCCCATAGTGAAGAAAATGCATGAAACAATACGATAAATTATCTCACATAATTTTGGCATGTTAGAAAATGCTCTGGACAAGGAATTAAGAGATGTGATTTCTAGTATCAGCTCCCCACTGGCTTCTTGCTGAGCCACGTTTGTCAAGGAGGATATTGGACCAGAACAGTGATTCTCAAGCTTAAATGCATACACGAATCACCTCGGGATCTAGTTAGTTAATTATCCAAAGTAATTATTTAACAGAATGAAATTGGGACCATATCATTCAGAAGGTAACTTCTAGCAGTAAGATTTGCTCCTGAGTACCGATTCCTAGAGTTAGACCATTATTCCTCTCTTCTGGCTACACATTAAAATCAATTTTCAATCCTAGAATGAGCTGGGACTCACCACCAAGGGATTGAGAAAATCTTCTCGACTGAAAGGGGTAAGAGAGAAATGAGACCAAAAAAAGTGTCAATGGCTAAGAGATTCCAAACAGAGTCAAAAGGTTATCCTGGAGATTATTCTTGCGCATTAAATAGATATCACCTTTTTAGTTAAGGCATAACAGAGAGGCTGGAGGAAACTACCTGAAAATGTAGAGCTGTGTTCCAGTAGCAGTGTTTCTTGAAGATGATTGTATAATGATATAGCTTTTGCAGTGTGACTGTGTGATTGTGAAAACCTTGTATCTGATACTTCTTTTATCTACCTTATGGACAGATGAGTAAAACATATGGATTTAAAATAAATAAATAATGGGGGAACAAATGTTAAAATAAATTTAGTAGATTGAAATGCTAGTGATCAATAAAAGGGAGGGGTAAGGGGTAGGGTATGTATGAATTTGTTTTCTGTTTTCTTTTTATTTCTTTTTCTGAATTGATGCAAATATTCTAAGAAATGATCATGATGATGAATATACAACTATGTGATAAAAAAGAATGTTTATATTGTATGTTAATTGGTTTTATTAATAAAATTTTTTTTTTAAGTTCTATGAAAAAAAATCACTTTTCAAACTGAAAAATATATACTCATGCCAGGGCCTTCCTGCAAATCAGTTAAAAAAGAATCTGGGAGTGGGGCATGGGTATTTTTTAAAGCTTCCCCAGTAATTCTAATGTGCAGCAAGGTCTGATACTAGGAAACATTAATGGAATAAAAACAAACTTTTAATGAACACTTTCTATGTCCTAGGCTTTGTCTTCTGTCATAAATTCACAGAATCCATTTGATTTAGTGATAAGTTCACAGAAACCCTTTGATTCTATGAAAACCCAGGCTGCCAAATGAATGTTTACCAAAAGGAAGTGAAATCTAAATTCAGGATAATAATCATGAACATGTGTTATATACCTAGCCCTGGGAGGTATAAAAGGAATCTATTTTATTGATTCCTGCCATAATGGGCTTGCATTGCCATCAAAGGGACAAGATTGAATTTAGGACCCACAGGTTAAATCAAGCCTCCCAAACCATTTTCCTAAAACACTAAATTTGTTGCCAACATTTTTAAATTGGGAGGTTTTGTATACAATTCCAGGTTTCCACCTCCTCTTGAACAATTGGAAGATCTAACAACTCTGGGTGCCCAAGTAGCAATATTTGCCTGGCACTGAACTGGGAAATCCCCCCTGTAAATAGGGCCTGCACTATTGAATATGCCACAGTCCTCCCAAATCCCTGTTACTCCCTGATACTGAAGCTAAGTGTCAGTTGTCAGGTATGACCCCAATTTAGCTTAATATTTTAAAGATTATAAAGAAAGTGAAATATTTCTTGATCCATATTTTTATCAGGTGTAGAAAAGCAAAATATAGAGCAAGAAGGCCTTTGTTTCAAATTAAAAGGAAGAAAAATGTATTTGAGAAAATAAAGACTACTATACCAAGTTATCTTCACTTATGACCCTGATAGACATCTGAGTTTATGACCTGTGACCTATAATCATTAAAATATATATTCGGGGGCAGTGCAAGGGTGGCTCAATGGCAGAATTCTCACCTGCCATGCTGGAGACCTGGGTTCAATTCCCAGAGGCTGCCCATATATATACACACACACACACAGTATATATCCAAATGCAATAGAAAACAGTACGTGATATAGTATAGTCCAGTGGTTAAATGCATGTGGTCTAGAGTAAGACAGGGATTCAAATCCAAGCAATTACAAATTGTACAATATTAAACTGCTCTATGCCTCAGATTTCCCTTTATCAGTATAAGGGTTAAATCAGAGGGTTGATCTGAGGATTGAACAAGATAACACAAATTAATGTGGTATCTGGTATCTAGTAACAGTTTCATGAATGTTAACAATTATTGTCATTATCCTGGTCAGGAAATTCTAAGGGATGAATTAAGGAGCTGGTAATGTGAATTGTAGTTGGGAAAACTGTAGAAGTGTAGAAGAGGTGGCCTGACTAAGGGCAGGAGGAAGAGACGGCTTCATCCAGATGAAGAGAAGACAGGTCAGTAGACGCCTGAGCAAAGGCTCAGAAGAGATGGTGACCACAGCCTGGGTCATACAGTTGCAAGACAGTCACACTGGAGTTTTCCTCATGTTTTTAATCTTCAAAGACTTTGCTGACCCTTGCTTCATGGTGTCTGGTACGTGATTGTAGCAATCACTATAGCAATTTTGTGCTTTTTTTCATCCACAACTTGGCAATGATTCCACGATTTCAAGAACTGAAACCTCTGCTGTGTGTTTCAGAACTTTATTAAAGATATGTTTACTTTAGGACCTTGGCTTGGGTACAGTCATCAGCATTACCTGATGCTTGCCACTAGAGGGTCTAGAACCAAAGGAATCATCAAGCTTCTTTTTTTACCGTGTTCACTTTCCTTGATTTCTATTCAACACACTATTTAGAATCCCCCCTTCCCCTTAGGAGCATATTTTTTATTTTGTGTATTTTAAAATACATTTTAAAATTTTTAATTTAGAATTAATTTAAAATATATATATTCCTATTCGAAGATAGGGAACTAGAGTCCTACTGACTCCATGTCCAATTCCCAGAATAGCTGCCATTAGTAGGATTCTTATGTATCTTTCTAGATATTTACATGGGTATGTGTAGTTATCAAAACTTATCAAAATGTAAGTTAAGATTCGTGTGTTTTGGTGTATGTAAATTTTATCTTAATTTAAGAAGAGATCATTCTGGCTGCAGAGTTACTTGAGTGAAGTCGTTCCAAGTTTCAAAATACATAAAATTGAGGTTAAAAAAATTTTTTTAAGGGTAAAAAAGTTGAGACCAAGAGAAATAAGTTTCTCTCAGACCTCAAATTGGCATTTAGTTTATTTAAAACTACTGTGTTCTATAAGAAAAAAAGAAAGAAGAAGCCAATTAATAAAGAGATGTGATACTTTCTACATAGTTCTTTTGAAATATATAACCCAAATATCAACTGTGCCTTGATATCCTGTCTACCCCAAGTTCATATCACAGACTAAATCAAGCAGTTTGACTTATAAATAGAAGTCGTTAATTTAAATGCAGTAAACATCTCCCGGGAGGTAAGCGTTGAGCAGCTAAGCTCTCTCCAGAAGCACCCTTCACTGGCCCTTTTCTGTACATTGAAAACAGCTGAACAGTTTTAAAACTATTGCTGCTTGGCTCACACCCCAAGATTCTGATGTATTTAGTCTGGGGTGCAGCCTTAGCACTGGGATTTTTAAGAGCTTCCCAGATGGCTTTCATACCTCACCAATATTGGAAACCACTGCATGGTGACCTTAGCTCCACCAGAATTCCATTCTTCTGTCTTCATAATAGTCCCTCCAAAGAGTCACTGAGCAATTTTGTATAAGGGCCCTAGAAACTGTCCTTCCTTTCTATTGAAATACTTAACATAAATAAATTTAACTTATATGTGACTTGCATTATGTTTCTATTGGCCAGCATTGTTCTGTATGTTGAATAGGCTAAATCTGTAGCTTCAAGGTTTTGATAAAGATGTATTCAAAGAATTTGATAACAGAATTTTATTTAAAATATTGCCTTGTATTGAATTTAACATTTACATTTCCCCAGACTTTTTTTTAATTGGGTTAATTGAAGGGCCTCTAATAGGAGATAAACAGGTACAACTAATAGTTATTTGGTCTTATTAAACTTCCCACAACCCTAATGACTGAGTAACAAATCCTTTTGAAAGTCAGCTTTCAGTTCTTTGCCTTTCAAAAGCCAGAAGAAAAACTTATTAAATTGCCATATGGTAAATAATTAAATATTTTCAAAAATGTAAAATTACGTGACTTTTTAAATATATAATTAGGAAGAAGCGCAAAGAATTGGATAACATGGTGTATTAGTAAGGGTTCTCTAGAGAAACAGAACCATTAGGAGATACCTATAAACACAGTATTTATGAAAGTGTCTCCACGCAACCATGGGGATGCAAGGGTCCAAAATCCATAGGTCAGGCTGCAAAACTGGAAACTCTGATGAAGAGTCTTGATGAACTCCACAGGAGAGGCTGACTGGCTGAAGAGGCAGTGAAAATTCTCCTTCCTTAAAAGTCTTCAAATGATTGGATCAAATCCAACCAATTGGATTCTCTCATTTGTGGAAGACACAACCTTAGTTGATCATAGATTTATTCAGCCACAGATGCAGTCAACTGATTGGTAATTTAATAAACCAGCCTTTTGGTTTATCAACCAGCCATGAAATATCCTTGCAGTTACAATTAAGCCAGTGTTTGCCTGACCAGACAACTGGGCACCATCACCTGGCCAAATTAATACTAGAACCTAAACATCACAGTCCACCCCTTATCAACTTGGCAGCTATACACATCACCTTAAACAATACTTAATCTCTGAATAGGACACCATAACAGACATATGTCTCACCTAACAATCCTCAACTGTCCTGCGTACAGCTGGAAACACCCTAAATTTCTCCAGAACAGGGATGCAAGTCCTTAGGTAATACTCACTCTTAAACTTGATAACTTAAATACTATAACATGAACAATATAATTTATATCATATGATAATACAGAAACAAGCTATTTGCTTTATGTACAAATACAAGCATACTCAACCAAATAAGAAGGAAATATTCATATTACAGTCCTTGGGTCAGTAACTGGTCACATGATCATAGTTCATGTTTATCACTATCCATTCCATATTCCTTTTACCCTCAGCAAGCACTTTAGCTGGCCGTGGTTCTTTGCCTGTTGGGTGACCCAAACCTGCATTCCTGAAGTTTCTGGTCCTTTGTTAGTCCTGACTGAATTGGGTTGTTGCAGTTTTCCATTGACTTTAATCACAGGGCATGGTAGTACTAAGAGACACCCTAGGGAATCCCCTGTAATCCAGGAAACCTCTTCTTTACTTCCATTTGTAGTTACAGTCCTATTGCCCCTTGATGGTCACGACCAATCGCCCTAGCTCTTACTGTAATCCCATTCCTTGCCTCTTGATTCAGAGGCATGAGAAGCTCAAAGTGGACAGGTGGCAGTCTTAACTTCCAGTTCAATGGTGTCATTGCTGTGTTTCCTGGTAAGAGTACTCCTCCTTTTGGAACTAAGACCTGTAAACCAGCAGAGCTTAAGGCTGCAGGGACAGGAAACAACAATTTTCCTAGTGGAACACTAGGGGTGATGGTGAATGGTGCCACTCCCATTTCCACCCCTTGATTTCTGGATCTGTGAATCCTGGCTATGGAAGAAACAGGACCATAGAGTGAGTGAGTTTATTCAGAACATACACAGCCTCCTGGAGAACACTGCCCCAGCCTGGCAAGGTATTGCCACCTAGTTGCCACTGTAATTGGGTCTTCAAAAGGCCATTCCATCCTACTATCCACCCAGCTGCCCTCTGGATAATGGAGAACATGGTAAGAGCAGAGAATTCCATGAGCATGTGCCCATTTCTACATTTTATTTGCTGTGAATTGGGTTCCTTGATCAGAAGCAATGCTGTGTGGAATACCATACAGTGGATAAGGCATTCTGTAAGAAAACGAATGATAGTTTTGGCAGAAGCATTGCATGCAGGGAAGGCAAACCCATATGCAGAGTATATTTCTCTTCCAGTTAGAATAAATTGCTGCCCCTTCCATGATGGAAGTGGTCTAAAGTAACCTGTCACCAAGTAGAAGGCTGATCACCTTGGAGAATGGTACCATATCAGGGACTGAGTGCAGGTCTCTGCCTCTGGCAGATTGGGTGCTTAGCTGTGGCTGTAACCAGGTCAGCCTTGGTGAATGGAAGGCCATGTTGCTGAGCCCATGCATAACCTCCATCCCTATCCCCACACCCACTTTGTTCATAAGCCCATTGAGCAATGGCAGGAGTGACTAGGGAAAGAGAATGAATTGTATCCACAGGATGGATGATCTTATCCACTCGATTATTAAAATTTTCCTCTGCTGAAGTTATCCTCTGATGAGCATTCACATGGGACACAAAGATCTTCATGGTTTTTGTCCACTCAGAAAAGTCTATCCACATGCCTCTTCTCCAGACCTCTTTGTCCCCAATTTTCCAATCATGCTCCTTCTGAGTCCCTGACCATCCAGCCAAACCATTAGCAACAGCCCATGAGTCAGTATACAAGTGCACCTCTGGCCAGTTCTCCTCCCAGACAAAATGAATAATCAGATGCACTGCTTAAAGTTCCATCCACTGGAAGGATTTCCCCTCACCATTGTCCTTCAGGGACATTCCAGAAAGAGGCTATAGTGCTGCAGCTGTCCACTTTCGGGTGGTACCTGCATATCATGCAGAACCATCTGTAAGCCAGGCCCAAGTTTTCTCTTCCTCAGTCAACTGACTATAAGGAACTCCCCAAGAGGCCACAGCTCTGGGCTGGGGAAGAGAAGGTAATGTGGCAGGAGTGGGGGCCATGGGTATTTGGGCCACTTCCTCATGTAACTTGTGCCTTCAGGATCTGCTTGAGCCTATCTCTTATATACCATCTCCATTTTATGATGGAGTGCTGCTGCGCATGTCCAAATTTTATGGCTTGGTGAGTCTAGACAACACCTAGCTCATGACAGACAACTCAGGTCTCATGGCAACTTAGTAGCTCATGGTTAAGCATTCAGTCTCTACTGAGGTCCAGTAGCAGGCCAAAAGCTGTTTCTCAAAAGGAGAGTGGTTACCTGCAGGTGATGGTAAGGCTTTACTCCAAAATCCTAACAGCCTGCATTGTAATTCTCCTATAGGGGCCTACCAAAGCCTCCAGACAGCATCTCTGTTTGCCAGGGACAGTTCCAACACCATTGGATCTACTGAGTCATATGGCCCAAGTGGCAAAGCAGCTTGCACAGCAGCCTGGACCTGTCACAGAGACTCCTCTTGTTCCAGTTTCCACTCAAAAACTAGCAGCTTTTCTGTTCACTCAGTAAACGGTCCAGAGTAGCACACCGAAATGTGCTCCAAAATCCAAAGAGGCCAACTAATTATGTGATTTTTGATATATAACTAGGAAGAAGTTAAGAATTGGGTAACATGGCTATTGCAAAATTCCTTCCATTCACGTCTAATTATATTCGTGAACAAGGTTTCTCAAAGCTGATTGATACTGAGCCTGTCTCGTTCTCATAACTAATATTAATTCACAGATATTTAAAATAATTGAAAAAATTTAAATCCCCATTTGTCTCATTAAGTTATGCATTTCCACATAAATTTTACTTTTTTCTTAATTTCCAGAATTTGTAGTAAATTAATATTGTTTTGATAAATTGTGTAATGACAATAATGATAATGGTAGCTCAATCTAGAAAATATTTTTAACAACAAGGGGAAACATTTTAAAATTAAATTCCAATTTAAACGTATACATTTTTTAATAGAGAAGTATGATATATGGTCAATAACAGACTTTTCGAGACTTCTGATACTGGCTAAGATGGATCAGCCCACTATAGTTCATCTCTCCCAGTGATTACAGCTAAAATCAACGCTGGGCAAAATACAAAATGCAGCTTCTGAGGACTCTAAAAAGCTATTAATAGCAGGCAGATTAGGGAGAAGAACACACATGAATAAGAGCATGTGCAGCAGTGAGTTTCCCATTTTTTCCCCCTCTTTTAACTACTGATTTTTTACCCAAAGGGCAGCCATAGCACATAACTGCACAGTTGACATAGGCAACAAAACTCCTGGAGAAACCATGCCTTTTTGGCTAGAGGACCTGGAAAAAGGCTGCTTTAAGCAGGAAAGTGGGGGGGAATCCTCACTGATGTTCTTTTTTTTTGTATTTTTTCTTCTTCTCCTAGCCAATCCCCAAGGATAGCCTCAGTTTCAGAGCCACAATGTGGTGGCAATAGGACAGTCACATAAAATACCAATAAGAAACATGTTTTCCTGGCTATAGGAGCTGGGAAACAAGGACCTTGTGGTCTGAAGAGTGTAGGGGGAAATCCCCATTGTTTTGTTGTTTTTCTTTCACTGTTTTTTTCCAAAGTTGATCCCAACTATTCAGAACTGTGAGACAACATGGGTAGCAAATACTCCAAAAGAACCCCATCTTTCTAGTCCGACAACTGAGAAAAGGGAACCCTGGGAGCTAGAGAGTATGGGGGAAACAGAGAGTAGAGAGCTGGAGAAGGAGATCCCCTAGTTCTAATCAATAAACGTGACAATCTCTGGCCAGATTGACCAAGAAAAATGGGAGAAGACACAAATTACCAATACCAGGAATGAAAGGAGACATGACTGAAAAACCTACAGACATTAAATGGATGGTAACAGAATATTATGAACATGCCTATATCCATAAATTCTGCAACTTAGAAGAAATGGACCTGTTCTTTAAAGGATATACACAAATATGAGCAATTGATTTTTTGCATTCTCAAATGTTTTGTTTTAAACAATTTCAAACTTACGAAACAGTTTTAAAAGTAATACAAAATTCATACAGAAAACTCCGACATATCCCTATTCAGATACCCAGATCCACCAACTTTTAACAGACGGCTATATTCACCCATCCTCCCTCTCTGCTTACTTATTATCTACTTATCTATTTTGTAAACATTTGAGAGTAGGTTGTATGTATCAAGCATCTTGAACACTTAATACTTCCATGTATATTTCCTAAGAACAAGGGTATCATTTATGTAATCACCTTAAGTACAGTTATCAACTTCAAGAAATTTAACATTGATCTAAAGCTAAGAGTCTATATTCCAATTTTTGCAGTTGCCCCAATAATGTCCTTTTGGACCTTTTCTCCTCCATTATTAGATCTGGTTCAGGATTGTCTCTTTAGTCATTTTTTTTTTAATTGTGGAAACATGCAAAATAAACTTTCCCATCTCCACCACTTCCAAACCTACCATTTAGTGGGAATAATTACTTTCACAGTGTGGCATTACCCTAACCACCATGCATTATCAGAACTTTCCCATCACACACTAAACAGAAATTCTACATCCTTTATGCGTTAACTCTCTATTCCCCAACCCCAACCCAGATCCAGTAACTGGTACTCTATTTTTCAGCTCTATGAATTTGCATATTCTAATTATTCCATATAAATGGAATGATACAATATCTGTCTCTTTGTGTCTGACTTATTTCTTTTTCTTGTCTATCTGCTCTGGCCAGAACTTCCAGTACAACATTGAATAACAGTGGTGACAATGAACAGCTTTATCTTGTTCCAGATCTTAGAGGGAAAGCTTTCAGTCTTTCACCATTGAATATAATATTAGCAGTGGACCTTTCATAGATACATTTCATCATGTTAAGAAAGTTTCCTTCTATTCCTATTTTTCTAAGTGTTTTTATCAAGAAAAGATGCTGGATTTTGTCTAATTGCCTTTCTTGTGACAAGTGAGATGATTTTTTTCCTTTGTTTTGTTAATGTGTTGTATTACATTAATTGATTTCCTTATGTTGAACCACCCTTACAGACCTGGGATAAATCCCACTTGGTCATGGTGTAAAATCTTTTTAATGTGCTGTTGAATTCAGTTTGTTAGTATTTCCTTTTTTTTTTGGCATGGACAGGCTCTGGAAATCTAACCCGAGTGTCTGGAGTGGCAGGCAAGAATTCTGCCACTGAGCCACCATTGCACTGCCCGGTTTGCTAGTATTTTGTTGAGGATTTTTGCATCTATATTTATAAGAGAAATTGGTCTGTAGTCTTCTTTTCTTGTACTATGTTTATCTGGCCCTGGCATTAGGGTGGTATTAGCCTCATCGAATGAGTTAGCATTCCTTCTCCTTCAATTTTTTTGTAAGAGCTTGAGCAGGATTGGTATTAATTCTTCTTGGAATGTTTGGTTAAATTCCCCTGTGAAGCCATCTGGTCCCGGGCTTTTCTTTGTTGGAAAGTTTATTTATTTATTTTTTCCTTCCAAATTCTTGGTTTAATAAGGAGTTGTTTATTTTGAGGGAAAAAAAGTTCCCAAACATCAAGCTGTTCACAAAAATAATCCACAGTATCAACTTTAGAAAACAAATCTTAAGACTATTACACTAATTATTATTTTAGAGGATGCATATGAAATGCCAACTCTCATTCCACAAAATACGTTACATTTGTATTTCACAGCCCCACACAGCACTCTTATGTAGGATGTAACACACATACCTCTAACTCAAAGCTGCTCACAGGTGCTGTTCGATTAATTGAGATTGCCTTTGTAGTTAGGGAAGCAACAACTGAACTCATGTATGAATGGTGAGAACTATAAACCTTAAATAACTAGAGATTATTTTGGAAACAGTTGATAAAAACTATACATCTTTATTGTTAAGTCATAAAGGGGTGTCAAAAGTAAAAGCAAAAATCACAGGGTAGGACTTTAACACAACTACTAGGAGCATCAAAGGAAGTGAAAATGTGACTAGGTGCAGGACAATATGAATTAATGAACATGGGAAGGACAAGGATGGAGAGAATAGTGACCATATGCTGAAGATACTAGGCGAGAGCGTCTGGCGAAAAATTTGATCTTAGACAAGTGCCTAGGTAAAGAAATAATGGGATAAGATTTCTAAACCCCACTAGGCGCCTAAGAGTCATCCTCATCATTGGCACTGTCTCTGTCATTCTCTCCTTCTTCTGCCTCTTTTTCATCATCCCTCATCCACTCCAGCTAGTCATCCCCCGATCTTCATTATCATCATCACATGGTAGGTCCACCTCCTCAGCAGAGTAATCTGCAGCCCCCTCAGGCTCCATCTTCATAGTAGTCTCATGTTTTTTCAGGGAGCTGCAGCTTTGCTCCTCTTCTTTTTTTTTAATTTATTTATTTTTATTAATTTAAAAATTTTAAAAAATGACAGCAAAGAAACACAAACATTCTTAACATATGATCATTCCATTCTACATATATAATCAGTAATTCACAATATCATCACATAGTTGCATATTCATCATCATGATCATTTCTTAGAACATTTGCATTAGTTTAGAAAAAGAAATAAAAAGGCAACAGAAAAAATTCATACATACCATACCCCTTACCCCTCCCTTTCTTTTTTTAAAAATTTATTTATTTTTTATTTATGATACATAACCACATACAAACACAAACATTCTTAAAATGATCATTCCATTCTTGTTATATAATCAATAACACACACTATCATCACATAATCACATAGTTGTATATTCATCATCATGACCATTTCCTAGAACATCTGGATCAATTCAGAAAAAACAATAAAAAGAAGACAGAAAAAAATTCATACATTCCATACCCCTTACCCCTCCCCTTCACCGATCACCAGCATTTCAATCTACTAAATTTATTTTAACATTTGTTCCCCCTATTATTTATTTATTTTTAATCCATATGTTTTACTTCTCCATTGATAAGGTAGACAAAAGGAGCATCAGACACAAGGCTCTCAAACTACACAGTCACACTGCGACAGCCATATCATCATACAATTACCTTCAAGAAACATGGCCACCAGAGCATAGCTCCACATTTTCAGGCAGTTTCCTCCAGCTCCTCCATTACAACTTGACTAACAAGGTGGTATCTATTTAATGCGTAAGAATAACCTCCAGGATAACTTCTTGACTCTGTTTGGAATCTTTCAGCCACTGACACTTTATTTTGCCTCATTTTGCTCTTCCCCCTTTTGGTTGAGAAGATTTTCTCAATCCCTTGATGCTGAGTTCTAGCTCATTCTAGGATTTCTGTCCCATATTGCCAAAAAGTCCACACACCTGGGAGTCATGTCCCACTCAGAGAGGGGGATGGCAGTGAGTTTCCTTGCTCTCTCTTGTGAGAGAGAAAGAGGCCATGTCTGAGCAACAGAAGAGGTTCTCTTGGGGGTGACTCTTAGACCTAATTTTAAGTAGGCTTAGCCTGTCCTTTGCAGGATGAAATTTCATATGAACAACCCCCAAGATTGGAGACTCGGCCTATTGCTGTGGCTGTCCCCACTGCCTGTGTGAATATCAAGAATTCCCCACTTGGGGAAGTTGAATTTTCCCCCTTTCTCACCATTCCCCCTAGGGGGCTCTGCAAATACTTCCCTATTCACTGTTCAAATCACTCTGGGATTTATCTGGGCATCACTCTGGACCAACCTACAAAATCTCATGCCTTACACAAGGTTCCAAGTACTATGGTGTTCAATTAAGCTGTCCACATAAGTTATATTTGGAAATGCACTAGTCAAAATATAAATTTTGTACCAAATAAACATTTTTTGCTTGTGTTACTTATGTTAAAGTTTTAAAATATTAATTACCATCTATTTTCAACACCCTGCATTATTGACATTCCTTTGTTCTTCCTCATGCAGAAACATTATTAAATTTGCACATTTAGTCACTATCATTATACACTCTAGGCATTCTTAGATTATACCATCTCAGTCTTTATTGTCTATCTTTCCTTCTGATTTCATTTGTGCCCCCAGGCCTCCTCCCTCTATCATTCTCACATTTAGCTTCATTCAGTGTTCTAACATTATTGTATTACAGTTAGGTAGCATTGTGCTATCCATTTCTGAATTTTTACAATCAGTCCTGTTGCACAATCTGTATCCCTTCAGTTCCAATTACCCAATATCTACCATATTTCTATCTCCTGATGGTCTCTGTTACCAACTGAAATTCTCCAAGTTCATTCGCTAAAGTTGGTTCATATCAGTGAGACCATACAGTATTTATCCTTTTGTTTCTGGCTAATTTCACTCAGCATAATGTCCTTAAGGTCCATCCATGTTGTTATATGCTTCATGACTTTATTCTGTCTTATAGCTGCATAATATTCCATCGTATGTATATAACATAGCTTACTTAGCCACTCGTTTTTTGATGGACATTTTGGCTGTTTCCATCTCTTGGCAATTGTAAATAATGCTGCTATAAACAATGGTGTGCAAATGTCCATTTGTGTTCTTGCCCTCATGTCCTCTGAGTAGATACCTAGTAATGGTATTGCTGGATCACATTGCAATTCTATATGTAGCTTCCTGAGGTACCGCCACACTATCTTCCACAGTGGTTGTACCATTTGATATTCCCACCAACAGTGGGTAAGTGTGCCTCTTTCTCCACATCCTCTCCAGCACTTGTCATTTTCTGTTTTATTGATAATGGCCATTCTGGGTGTGAGATGATATCTCATTGTGGTTTTGATTTGCATTTCCCTGATAGCCAGGGAAGTTGAGCATCTTTTCATTTGCCTTTTGGCCATTTATATTTCCTCTTCTGAGAAGTGTCTGTTCATGTCTTTTGCCCATTTTGTAATTGAGTTGTCTGTCTTTTTGTTGTTGAGTTGAACAATCTTTTATATATTCTGGATACTAGACCGTTATCTGATATATCATTTCCAAATATTGTCTCCCATTGGGTAGGCTGTCTTTTTAATTTCTTGATGAAGATCTTTGATGGACAAAAGGTAGTTTAATTTTGAGGAGTTCCCATTTATTTATTTATTTCTTCAATGTTTATGCTTTGGGTGTAAGGTCTAGGAAACCACCTCCTATTACAAGATTTATAAGATATTTCCCTGAATTTTCTTCTAAAAGTTCTATGGTCTTATATCTAATGTTTAGGTCTTTGATCGATTTTGAGTTAATTTTTGTATAGGGTGTGAGATATGGATCCTCTTTCATTCTTTTACATGTGGATATCCAGTTCTCTAGGCACCATTTATTGAAGAGACTGTTCTGTCCCAGGTGAGTTGGCTTGACTGCCTTATCAAAGATCAATTGTCCTTGGATGAGAGAGTCCATATCTGAACACGCTATTTGATTCCATTGGTCAGTATATCTATCCTTATGCCAGTGCCATGCTGTTTGACCACTGCAGTTTCATAATACGCCTTAAAGTCAGGTAGCATGAGGCCTCCAGCTTCATTTTTCCTTCTCAGGATATTTTTAGCTATTCGGGGCACCCTGCCCCTCCAGATAAATTTGGTTACTGGTTTTTCTATTTCTGAAAAGAAAGTATTTTGGGATTTTAATGGTATTGCGTTGAATCTGTAAATCAGTTTAGGTAGAATTGACAACTTAATTATATTTAGTCTTCCAATCCATGATAGTATGCCCTTCCATTTACTTAGGTTTTCTGTGATTTCTTTTGACAATTTCTCATAGTTTTCTTCGTATAGGTCTTTTGTCTCTTTAGCTAAGTTTATTCCTAAATATTTTATTTTTTTGGTTGCAATTGTAAATGGAATTTTTTTTCTTGATTTCCCTCTCAGATCGTTCATTACTACTGTATAGAAACACTACAGATTTTTGAGTATTGATCTCGTAACCTGCCATTTTCCTGTACTCATTTATAAGCTCTAGTAATTTTGCTGTGGATTTTTTGGAGTTTTCGACATACAGTATCATATCATCTGCACACAGTGAGAGTTTTACTTCTTCATTTCCAATTTTGATGCCTTGTATTTTTTTTTCTTGACCAATTGCTTTGGCTAGAACTTCCAACACAATGTTGAATAACAATGGTGATAATGGAGGTAGTTCTGATCTTAGGGGGAAATTTTTCAGTTTCTCCCCATTGAGGATGATGTTAGCTGTGGGTTTTTCATATATTCCCTTTATTATGTTGAGGAAGTTCCCTTCTATTCTTCTATTCTATTCTATTCTATTCAAATTTCACTTCCATTCTTTGAAGTGTTTTCAACAAGAAAAGATGTTGAATTTTGTCAAATGCC
>PVIY010046963.1:0-18153 GCA_004026745.1 Myrmecophaga tridactyla
AAAAAAAAAAATCTCTACAATCACCCCTCCCAGTTGAATTTGTTACCAAGTCTACATCTCATCTTGATTTGGTATGCTTGTAGGATGCCATCAACCACTGATATGCTTGTAGGTCCTCTACTGTCCTCTTTTACCTTTTGTATTTCAAAGATCCTGCCCTAGTCGAAACCATCAACAACTCTTTCCTGGACTACTTCAACAGCCCCTACTGGATTTTCTGCCTCTAGTTTTAGGTCCTGCAATCCATCCTTCACACTTACCTTGTTCTAGGAAAATCTTATCAGATCCCTGTCCAGCTTGAAACTTCAATGGTTGTCTTTGTCTGTCAAATATCATCTAAACTCCTTAGTATCCCACCTCCATTTCCACTACCCACTCTCAGGCCTCCGGGCCTTTGCAGATCAGTCCCCATATCTGAAATAACCATGTCTATCTGAAAAAGCATAGGCATCCTTGGAGTTTCAGCCCAGGAGTTAATTCTTTATGACCCTTACATGCTTTTCCAGCATGTACTTGGATTCACCTACTTTTGCGGTTACATAATACTTTATTATTTTATATGTAACATTTTTATAGCTCTTTTCACAGTGTGTGCTCTATTTTTTTGGGGGGGTGGGGAAGGAGAAGTGTACCTTCCTCATTACAGGACAGCTTTGAGGGACGATTCTATAACTCCATTTTAGTGTCTATAATATCTGCCATATGGTAGTTGGCTCAAAAACACGTGTTAAATCAATGCACCAGAGAATACATTTATGTGTATGCATAAAATTTTCTATTCATACAAAATGCATTTAATTTAAAAAGCAAGAAAAATAAGCATTTTTTTCATTTAGATATAAGTTGAATTTCCTCCCTTCACTTGCACCCATATTAAACATCAGATCAGGAATACTCAACAAAATAGGTGACCTCCAATGATGTGGGATTGATATTTTTAGATTTATGATTTGGCAATTTTAAGGATGGTGTGGGGCCACAGCAAAGAAACAGTAAAGAAGGACATTCCAGGAGGTACCAGGTAAGTGAGGTATTCAATAGAGTAGGCCAAAGATTATGTATATGAATGAATAAATTGTATTTTGTTTAAAAGAATAATACATAAATACAGTAAAAGTCAAACAGTAAACAAAGGCATAATGTGAAAAGTAAATGTTTCTCCTATCTTTGACCTCCAGTAAAAATTATGTATATTTTTATAACATAAATGTTCGGACACAATAAAGAAAGTTCTGTACCTGGAGTTTCATACTTAATAACATTTATTAGTGCTCATTCCATAACAGCTTTATAAATTCTAAACTTATAATAACTACCATCCACATGGTAAGATAATTAATTCATTAATGAAGCTAATATTGGGTGGATGCCTACCCAATACATATAGTAGGCAATGTACTAAGGGTTGAGAATGCAAATAAGACATCGTCTCTATCTTCAGTAGCTCCCAAACTCTCCGAATGCCAAATTGACTATAATTTGCATAAAATTAGTCTCGATAGGGAGTATAAGGCCCCAAATATGTTTTTCTTTAAATATAGATTAATGAAATGGGTCAGCTGCCTGCCAGTGATTCTCCATTTATTGAGAGTTTCTCCTGAGAAATTGGGGAGGCCAGATCCACCTTAAGCATCTAACTTCTAACTTCTAGCTTCTAACTTCTGCCCACCCCAACCCCCATACCTTAAAGCTAGGTGATCCAGTTAGTGATTTCTCTACTCAAGCAGCTACAGTTTTTAAAGGAATCAGGGATACTGCTGTCTGAAATTTAAAATCATTCTGCTGCCCATTTCAAGAACAAAACAAAGCTGCTCTAAATTCTCAAATTAGAGTGGGTTCTAACACACCTCCTCATTTTGCCATTGTAATATAGGCCAGAATCTCATTAGTAGTATAAAACTTCATTGTTTTTTGTGTTTCAAGGACTAAATTTAGTGCTTTGTATACTTTATCTCATGTAATCCTTATAAAGCCTGGCTAAGAAAAATTACTCTGTCCATATAACTGACAGAAAACTGATGCTCTTATACAAGGTACTTAATAAAATCTTCAAAAGTACATAGTGTGGAAGAATTAGGATTGTTTTGCTGGTCTGACTGCCTCTGATATTTTACTCAAAATTCTACTTTACATTAAACAACTTGTTGGGTTAGCAGACCTTTCTTTTCATAACTTTTTAGGGCAATATGGCAGACATACATGTCTGTAGACTGTGTTCTTGCCATTGTTCTACCACTCTTTTTCCTGCTTTGATTTATTTGGAAATAATTTATTATCATATAGAGCACCACAATAAAGATATATATATTTTAGCATATGATTTCAGTGGAAAATGTCAGTAAGTGTTCTGCATTTGGACTAAATAATTATTTAGTGACTAATTCACATCCTAAATAAGATAAAAAGTTTGAGGCATTTAGAAAATATCCTTTTCTTTTACACTCTATGACATCATTAAATTCCTAAGATTTAATCCCCGTCAAGATTCTCATATAAAACTTACTGCAATCTTAAATTATTCCCTTTTGTATTAGATATTTTATTTCCTATGTTCCCTATAATTCTCTATAGTTATAGAGAATTTGGGAAAACAGACTGAATGAATCATGTTTTACCAAACTGTGTTGTGTTGCTGAATTCCCTACCCCAGTACCCATACAATCACATTAGACACTAATTTCAGTAGCACCTGTTCTAGAGGGTATATTCTCATTTTGCTGTGTGAGGTTTTATACATATAAAGCCCTGTGTATCCAGATGTGACAATTCCCCTTGATACTGGTTTTAATTTAATTTTATATCTCACAAAATCTTCAAGATGATTTAAGGATTATATATCTTAACAGGTAGGGTGACAGAGCATTGAAAATACTAGAAACTCTCTCTCCTCTTAAAATTTTAAAGATGTCTTGAATTCTTCCCTCACTTCCACAGACATAACCTAACCACTGTCTTTAACCTTCTTACAGGCTTGTGGCAGCTTCTATCTAAGGGCCACCCTGACTAGATAGCTCACACGTTAACAAAGGGCTTGTCTTTACATTGGCTTATCTGTGAACAATCATTTTAGATGTTACTCTGTGAAGTTTGCAAGTGCTAACATTTTACAAGAGAGTAAGAAATGTTCTCTCTTCCACAAATGATTGTGGCCCAATATTTAGTAACTCTAAATTTAGATCCAAACTACAAGTCGGCAAACTGGGGCCCTCTACCAGCTTGCTCCGCATTATTGTAAATAAAGTTTCATTGGAATGTAATACGATCATTTGTTTATGTACTGTCTTTAGCTGCTTCTGTACCATAATGGCAGAAAGAAATAATTACTACAGAAACTGTATGGCCCACATGCCCTAAAATATTTACTAGCTGATCCTTTACAGAATAAGTTTGTTCAACCTGATCTGTGTGATATCAGGATTTACAAAGTGCTATTTTATAGGTGATCATGTGAAGATTTACATTTTGTTTCCAGAACTTAGTATTATGCCCATTTTGTGATGTTAATCTGTCTGCTAACCCCAGCTTCCACATGGAGTCATCGTGACTGATACACGATGGACAGACAGTGGGTGGTAAAGAGCACGAAACAGAAAGAGCTTAGGGCCTTCTTGAACTTTGAAATCTTATTCTTCCTTGAACAAGTCCAACTTTTCTACCCATTTTGAAAATGTACAGCTCTCAAAATGAAATGTTATGCTTCAACTAAGAGGTGTACTTAAGAACTGTTTTGAGTGTAAACATGTATATCTCTTTCAAAACTAGCTTATTTTTATTTTTATTTATTTCATAGTGAAATTTGTATTTGAAGCTTTATATTAAATTACATTCATAATTCTCATTTAAATGAGAATGAATATGACAATTCAATAAATCTGCATTTAAAAGACTAGATGCATATAAAATATTCCTTTAAACATGCTTTACTTATCACTAAAACTCAGTTAACATTAGACAAAATAATGTAACCTCTATATATGAAACACCTACAATTCAGAAACTTTAACTGATTTTAAAGCCAAGTATGAGTTTCTTACTTCAATATTAATAGCTTTTTGTTTGTTTTGTTGTTGTTTTTTGACCCTGGGGAAATGTACCATTAAATATAATGCCTTTCCAAGATTGAACCAATGAGTGCGGTGAACTTCTTCAGGGAAAGTGAGTAGGGTACAGGCTAAAAAATAATTAGAACAACTGTGACCTATTATACCAGTTCATAAAGCTCTTAAAGCTTGCAACCCCCACAAGGCTGCAGCATATGGAACACAATCCCAACCTCTACTTTCCATGTAGTAGTAAGTGTTTCTATTATCAGACAGGCAAATGGGATCATTGGCAGACAAATAAATTACTATTGCACAGAGAACCTTAAAATGCATGCCAGAGCTTTCCTCATACAATGTCCTGAGAAATTACTGTTACCCAAAACTTCTTATCTTTCTCTACCAAATAGTATGTATAAAATGTACTCTTGAAATGCAGGTATTGAGAAGATAACACCATGCCTTCTGAAGTTACTTTCATCCACACATTCAGAGGCTGAGACATTTCAGTGCCTGAGTATTTGGTCACATTATATCATGTCACCTCAAGCCTATGATACTCTCTATGAAATGTGCCACCAAGTCAACAATCATTTAATATGTGTGAACTCCTAAAATCTTTCAAACCCAGAATTTGTAAATTTTATCAGTCAGTTACTTCTGTAGCAAGTGTGGATTCTGTTTTCAATAATTTGAAGTGAAATTTCCATCTAAGAGTCACCAGTATCATTTCCTTTCCTTTAACAATCCTAAGGATTCCTCATAGCATCCACAAGGATGCAGCATTCATTCCTGCCCTACATAACTTTAGTAGCGAGAACAATATATGCATTATCTAATTTAACTGCAAATGGTTCTTTTTAGTATGAATTGTCTGTTTGGAAAGGATGCACAACAGAACTTTTAACTGCCTCCCAGAAGCAATGAAGCACCAGGCAGCTAAGATCAGACTAGTTACTCAGAGCAGCAAATGGGAAAAAAACACAATAGGAAATGAACTTCTTTCAATAATCCCTAGAGAGTGCTGTGCTAAGGTAGGTATACCTGAACTCATTCACTGTGGTATTTGCTCTTAGGTCCCAGCTTTGCTCTCACAGTCCTTCAAGGTTTGAAGATGCCCACTGGATGCGTTTTCACCAATTCTCCTCCGTGTTCATTTTCTAAGGGACAACAACAACAAAAACATAACTAAGTTGAAGAGAGAAGAGACTTTGTGCTATTGTATTTATATAAAAAAAAGAGTTAGATTTAAGTATAGGTAACTGCAAATTAGGAAACTAATAAATGATTTTACTCAGACACATCATCATGATAATAAGAAGAAAATGCTTTTAAACATTTTGTTAATTTACTTGGAGATTCAAGATATTTAACCAATAAACATATGTCTAGGTTTGAAGGTAAAATTAAGTGCGCTTAATATTTAGACCGACCAATTACCAACCAATCTGTAAGATTACTGCCTTATTTATTATTTTGATGTAATAAGTAATTTAATAAGTATTTTAGATGTGTAACCATTTCTTAGAAATGCGTTTTTGCTCAAAAAAATATAGTCTGTTGGTGACAATGGTGATTCCTACTGTCATCTCATTTTTATCTTAGAAAAACAATAAAAGAAATTATCTCTATTAATGTGAATTTAGAATATATTCATTCACGATTGATCATGGTTTTCTGCAACACATTGCCTTAGTATTATGAAAGATGGACTACTCCAACTTGAATAGAAAATACCCACAGTATCACAAACAATACTATAAAAGACAGAATTTATTTTACTTAAAAAAAAAAGAACTAGAAAATAAAAAACTGAAGAGAGCTAGGTGCCTCAGTTGTTGAAGCTATTGTTTCTGGTGCAGCTCTCCAAATTCAAAGACGCTCATTAAATTGAGTCTATGGCAATAACAGACAAAGTGTTAATGGGCAGCAGTGGAGTGTGTCAGGAAAATGAAGAGACCCTTAGGGGCTCTCCATGCTGTTTATGATCAGCTACATTCAGCAGCATTACCATAAATCCTCTAAAATATACTATACTCAACTTCTTGCATGTTATCTCACAATAAAGAAAATATTCAGAATGCTTAGCAAGTGGGATATGAAATAAGATAACACGTAATTTCCTATGAAGTACACAGGCAGCCTATAAAATGCAGTCATAACAAATTTTATTATTTTTCTTAATAAGACCTTACTAAAACAAGGCCATAAAGAGCAGAATAACTCAAAAATATGCACATCAAGCTAGAAAGATTTTTAAGTTATCCTGAAAAGACAAGGCCAAAACTAGAATGAATGTTAGTATCTTTGTTTTGTGTCAAAGCCGAAAAGAGTTTGGAGTTTTTCTGTGATATTTTTAAATACAGTAAGTTTTCAATATAAATTATGATTTGGGATTTTATTTATAGCAGCATACAACCAGCTCCACTGGAGGATCTCTGAGAAGAATGGTATATTTTGTTCGCCAATACCCAAACACACACACACACAGACATACACACACATGCCCAAGTGTGCACACACTCACATGCTCACACGCATACATGTACAAACACATAACATATCTGCACAAAATTCTTCTTAGCATTGTGTTCCTTTATTTACATTATAATTTTTACACTTAACTTTTATGTCAGAAGAGCAAATACTTCCAAATCATTCTCATATCAGGATGTAACACTTAGATATCACCTAGATTCTAAAGTAAGCATCTATCTATTTCTCCTACATCTTCAATCTTGTTCTCCAAACACTAAAACTCAGAATTCAGAGTCCAAGTCTCTGCAAGAAGTAAGAGAGAGAGCAAGAGGATATTCCTTACCTAGACACTATCAATTTTTAATACGAGGGCTGATGCAAATTAATGTTTAGTAAAATCTGACATCTTTTATTCTAATTTTCTGAACATTCAGATGGTCGCCACTCTCACCACCAGATTATACTAAGGCATGTAAATTTGACATTATTGATTCTGATATAATAACACCATGGTTTATTATATGACTATTATTTTCATTGTTAACTTTATGGACTATCATACTTATGCATTATTACTGGATTAGCAAGAACCTTCTCAGACAAAATTGATGTGGGCATTGATGAGTCACTGAACCTCTCTGAACCTTAGATCCTCTATCTGACAATGATGGTGCTGAGCTGAGTACTTAAAATATTTCTTAGCTACTATGCTGGTTTGAAGCTGTTACCTACCCTCCAAAAGCCAGGTTCTTCTAATTCAATCTTGTGGGAGCAGACTTATTATTGGGTGAGGCCTTTGGATTAGGTTGTTTCCATGGAGATGTGACCCCGCCTATTCAAGGTGGTCCTTAATCCTTTCCTGGAGCCCTTTATGAGAGAGAACTCAAAGCAGACTCAGAGAGCAGAGATGCAACCAAGACACAGACATCTGGAGATGTTAATACAGAGGTTGCCTAAGAGAAGCTAAGTGAGGATCCACAGATGCTTAGATAGAAGGCCAATGGAATCAGAAGCTGATAGCAACAAACCTGGAGCAAGGACCAGCAGACGCCAGTCACATGCCTTCACAGCTGACAGAGGTGTTCCTGATGCTGGCAGCCTTTCTTCAAAGTCAAAGTATCTTTCTCTGTTTGCCTTACTTTTAACATTTCATAGCCTTAGAACTGTAAATTTGTAATCTAATAAATCCCCTTTAAAGCTAATCCATTTCTGGTATATTGCATTCTGGCAGCATTAGCTAACTGAAACAGCCACCAATTACTTTTACCTAGATTACCTCAAAGTCTTGCAGTGGCACTTGATGTGAATTTCTAGTCACTGAACCACTGTACAATAAAAATGGCATTCTCATGTTGTGAACTTGCTCAGATCTCCTTTCGATGTTGGTTCATAGAGTGAGAGTACATTCAAAGCTATAAATGTTTGAACACTGGGTATATAGCACTAAGAATTGCTATACAAATAACTTTCTCCCCCAGAAGTGCATCTAAAGCTAAACACTCGCTGTCTATAAGAGTGGATAAAGTCAGTCTTCTCTCCATTCCATCTTTGCCTACTCATCACCACTGACCTGAAAGCAGAAGTGGGCAGCTAACATATATTGGCAGCAAGTGTCAGCAGACCAAGTCGAGTACACTAACATTCCTGCCTTAATTGCTTCCCTAAGATTTCTTATGGTCAGAATGGTTTTGTTCATGATTTTGCTTTTGTGATGCATACATACGCCTTTTTGACAAACTGAACCAGTGCCGTAGGATTAACAAGTGAAAATATTTCTGGCTTTTTTTTAATCCCTAAAAGTTTTATGTGAGAATGGTTAAAAAATGAGGAACATGTTTTAACAGTACCTCTTCCTCAGACTAATATCATTGAATAATAAGAGCCAGACAACTACCTGACAGAAGTCTACTTCATAATCCTCAGTTAAGAGAAGGTAAAAATTCATTATGAAGGTGAACGTGACTGAAAGGTGTTGTATAGACCAATGTGCTCCACTGATTAACATTAGAAATATAAATAAGTTCTTGCATGAACTACTTCAAAAGTATGAATATTGTACAAAAAGTGTGTAAGTGCAGGGTATGGGGGAAACTACTATTGCATGCTATGAACTATGCTTAACAGGAAAACATCAGTAGTGTTGTTTTACCACAGCAGCACCGGGGGTAAATATTGGGGGGAAGGACAAGAGTTGAGGGGCGGTTTAGACTATTTGGTGAGGGTGTGTTTATTGGTTATCTTTCTTTTGGGAACAATGAAATTATCTAAAATTGAGAGTGTTGATGGATTGTTGACTTTTGACATTATACAAGATGCCTAATGAATGGAGGTGGCTGAAGGATGCACTGACTGAGAAGTAGACTGGTGTACAATGGTGTATACATATGATCAAATATTACAATATTTGTATATGCATATGATCAAAAAAGAACAAAGTTGTGAGGCATGCAACATTGTGAATGAACCTGTAGGACACTGAGTGAGGCAAAATAAGCCAGAAACAAAAGAGCAATTGTGTACGGTCTCCTTTAGAAAATGCTTATAAGAAAGCAGTGAACCAGATTGGAAACTCTTACAGTAGTCACATTTAGTCCAGAGCAGTAATTGCTATTTCTGGATTTTGAGAGCCTGTTTTATATATGTATAACCTGGTATTTAGAGATAAGAATGAAGCCGATCAGGTCAGGATTAAGGTAATTCAGAATACAGGGGTAATGAATACATTATCCATATTTTAGAACCTCATCTACTCTTTGAAACCAAAGGAAGAAAGATTTATTTTGTCCAAAACCTAGGTTTTCTGTAGCACATAATCTAACTCAAACTGCCTGGATAGATCATTTAAACAATCCAAACACAGGGAACCCAGAATAAGAATGAGGGCCTTTAATCCTGTAAAGCTTAATGTAATGCCTGGATACATCCCAAAGTGTATTAAGCAGATAATCAAAAAGTACTGGCAAAGTTTCTTGAGGGATGGGAGAAAAAATATGGAACTATTAAACTTTACCACTGGAGAAACCCCTGATACTGTGTCAAACATAAGGGACACCAAATCAATAGAATAAGCCCTTGATCTTGAGGCTTACTCTTGCAAAGCTTATGTAGGTAGTGGAGAAGCTTAGCCTACCTATAGGTATGCCCAAGAGTTACTTCTGGAGGACCTCTTTTGTTGCTCAGATGTGGCCTCAACCCCTCTAAGCCCAACTCAACAAGTGAAATCAGTGCCCTCTGCACTATGTGGGACAAGATATCCAAGGGTGAATGTCTTCCTGGTGGTGTGAGTCTGACCCTGGTACCATGAGATCAACAATGCCATCCTGACCAAAAGAGGAAAAAGAAGTGTAACAAATAAGGTATCAGTGGCTGAGAGAGTCCAAATAGAGTTGAGAGGTTACTGTGGAGGTCAGTCTTATGCAAATTTTAGTTAGACATTGCTACCTACCATAACTTGCCAAGACCCACCAAAACAATTCCATGCAATCCTAAAGAACATCTAGGGCAATATATAAGATACTGCAAAAGTTCCATGCACTGGGGTAACTTTTCAGAAACCTACAATCTCCAGATGGGTCCCTGGACCTGATAAGTCCTGAAATGCAGAAGGGCCAGCCTCTCCAGAACATCAACCAGTTCTATCCCCTAATTCCATCTTATCAACAGCCCCTTCCAACATGAAAAAGTTAGAATGGGCATAGCCCAAATACCCCAAAGAGTGAGAGAAAGATCAAAGTTGATGGTGAAGTTATACAGAGAAGGTAGGCTTTAACAAATGAGTATGATTGCTGAATTATTATATTGATATTTCTTTTAGCCCCCAGTATCTTAGAGCAGCTAGAAGTAAAAACCTAAAATAGTGAAACTGTAACTCATACCAAACTGTGGTATCTGTTCTACAACTGTTGCAATGTGGTTTGAAATTTATTGGTTTTATATGTTATTTTTTACAAAATAGAAAAAAGTCAATTGTGATAATAAAAAATATGCATATTCCTTCTAGACTTCAGTGTTCTGGAGCAGCTAGAAGGAAAAATCTGAGACAATGGAATGGTAGCCCGTGACAAACTCTGGGATCTACTGTTGAAGAGTGCTTTGAAAATTACTGCTTTTTTTCTTTCTTTGCTTTGTATATATATTAAATTATACTATAAAAAAAGTTTAAGAAAAATATTTTTAAAAAAAAGAGAAGGTAAAATATTTCTCAGGGAACTGACACAAAGTTTTAGATGAGACTTACTGTAATTAATCCAAAGGACCACTGAGCATTTCCCCCCCTGGACACTACTGCAATACTGTCTGAAGTGGAGAACCAGTTTTTAAAACGTCTTCTGCATGATGAAATGTGGGATCCATAATTTCACAGCAGTTTTCGCATTTGTCCTCCTTGTATCTGTACTTGTATCTCCTACTGTTCTGCTGATTCTTTTAACCTGTCTATAACTATTAAGAGACCAACAGGTCTCATAGAGACTATTTTGAGATGGATAAATGGCTTACACTGACTAAGGTGGGTTCTCTATCAGTCTTTCCAGATGAACAAAGAGATGATGTTTCCTTTAATTCCAAACTTAGGGTATTTCAGAAAACTCATTCCCTTGCTTGCATTCTTTGTTTTTGAATATCTTGTGAGAGCATGACTAAATTTCTGGTTTGCTGTGAAATTTTTTAAAATGTCCATTTTCAGTTTTTTGAGAAAAGAAAGCTGATCATTTTCAGAAGATTGAGATGACAAGACAGGAGGGAGAAATATGTACGAAAAAAGGTAAAAAATAATGATATCTTGAGAAAAAATAAAAAATCAGAAGTGATGTATGCAGAATTTTAAATCAGTCTTTTCAATTTTAAATACTTTTGCACCTCTTCTTTGTGTGTTTTGCTATTCGAATTAATTACATATGTGTCTGAAGACTTCAATTATTCAGTGTTGTAATTCATTTTTGGACAATTAAGAAGATACAAGTCTAGTTTCTATACAAGGATTTCTCATTCTTAATATTTCCCTTGAACTTTCTATGTAATACTCAGAATGACATCTTTAACTACACTTCTAAATAAAAAATGTACACTTCTGAACAATGTACACTTCTAAATAATTCCAACATGAAAGCAAACATCATAAAAATACATTAATAAATGTAATTTATAATTTTGAGCTACTTATAGATAAGTCTTTTTATGCAATTTAACCACTAGCCATGTTCCGATCATTTGATATATTCAAGCTTAGTTAGATGAATAATCTAAAACTAACCATTTCATTCGCTCTAGAAACTAACACTGGAAAGGGAACCATTCTTCTCACCGTGGGTTTTTAGAAAGCACTAGTAGATGTCTTGATGTAGAGGAAAGGAAATCTGAGGAGATGGTGTGGAGAACAGGACTCTCACACAGAGTTGTGTAAATGTAAATTGGAAAAACTTTGTTGTAGGAAATTTGGCAAGGTGGAAGAAAATTTAATATGTGCATACTTTTTAACCTAGAAATTCCTGTCCCTGGTATTTATCCTACCCAATATATATTAAGTAATCCATGCACAAAGATGCATGTATAAAAATTTCAATGCAATATTATGTAAAATCAAAAATTAAAAATCATCAGTGGTCAAATTATTAGATTACTTATGGTAATAAACAATCAGGCTATGGACTACTCTGTAGATCTTCAGAAGATTAGGATTGGTTTATGTGTATTGAAAAGGCAGGATTATCAAGATATTTGACAGAGTAATCAAAAGAATGCACACCAGTTTCTTAATGATATATTTCATATCCACATGTGTATATTTGTAAATACACAGAACAAAAAATATTTTAAAAAGATACACAACAACGATTAGCAGAGATTACCTTCAGAAAAGGAGCAAGATTTTGAGAGTTAAGGGAGACTTTCATTTTTTACCTTAAATCTTCTAATTGTTTAATAGTTTACTGTGCAAGTAAATTCATATAATATTTATGTAATGAAAACTGAAATGATGAAATTTTAGGTATAAGATCCTTTAAAAAATTATGTCATTTGCTGCAAAAAATTAACAAATTTAGTTAAAAAAATGTATCTTCCTGAGCTCATGTAAAGAATATAAGCAACCTGAACTCTGCAGAAACTTAAGCTATGCATTGTTTTGAAGTGCAGTTTATAACTGTTCCTGGTATCTGCTTACTGTTTACACACCAATAAACAATATTATAGGAAATCACATTTAGGCCCAATTAGATCATTCAAGTTCATTAAAAAAAAGTAAGAAACTTCTAGATTAAACAAAATGATATAGAAAGGCAATTAAAAACAGAGGCAATTAAAATAAAGGCCAATCAATGATGTGTCAGAAAGGGGATGGTTGCCTTTGACACTTAGAGTCCTTTCTCAGGCATGCTGAGCCAGCATACAATCTATAAGCAATCTGATCATGTGGGAGGCTTTTTTATATCAAATTAGGGTTGGCCATCAGCCTACTACTCACTTATTAAGAGTAAGAATTTATCACCAAAAGGCATGACCCCACCAATAAACAGAGAGATAGAATGGCTTTTGGAATCCCTGAATATTTGAGCTGAAAGTAATCTTAAAGATGATTTAGCATGCCTCTTCATTTCCAGATTTGAACACTAAAGTCCAGTGAAGCTAAGTAACTTATCCAAGGTTATATGGAAAGTAAGTAGAAGATCCAGGACAAGTATCCAAGTACACTATCTCCTTTCTCTCTCCCCTGCCCCTATTACATGAAAAAAATTAAACAGAAATCTAATAATTAGTTTCAGTGAATTTTATTAATAATAACAAGCTTTAGTTTTCAAGAAAATATAAAAATAATTTATGTGACATATAAAGGATTAAGATTAGAATTAGTCAAAAAGCAGCATTTTTTTTTAAAGCAGCATTTTTGATTCTGTAATTCACATCTTATAGGCATTATTAATCTTGGAGCCCTTGGATATGTGAATTTGGATATTGAGAATGAATTTTCTCATGCACATCACTGGCAGGAAGCTATGGGAGTTGATCCCTAGAAGTGATTTATACCATCCTACTAAGGGTTTGAGGACATCATGTACCATCTACCTATGGGGGAATCAAGTGATTCTGAATGTCACTGAGATTAAAGCTTTGCAACAAGCAAATATTCAAATAAATCCAAATCAGATTACTCTGAGACATAAATTTGTCTTTTTTTTGCCTTAGAAATTCCTTGGTCCAGATCCCAATTACAACCTCCCCACCCCCACCCCACATTGAGTTCATGTAATCTTCCCTACTTGCCTTCCCAATCTTTTTCCCTTCTCCTTCCCTCTTCTCACTTCATGAGAAGAATCTTTAAAAATATTGCCTCTATTAAGCTATGCCACGATTTAATAATAAACCAACTCCTTATTACTACAGAATCAATATAATTATTACTATTATCATAACTCTTTCCATATTTTACTACAATTTAAAATTAAGAATGTTTTTATCCACAACCTTGTAATGTAGGTAAAATTATTTCCATTTTTATGGATGAGGAAACTGAAGTTCACAGAGCATTGCTTTCATCAGTAAGGGCTAGGAAGAGGTTAAGCTGTAACTAAAAAAATATCTTCTTTACCTGGTTTTCAAGATCTACTAAAGTTGATTATAAATTCTCTCTTAAATCTTAACTCTCATTAATACCTTTTGTGACATTTTGCTTATTTATTTTTTCAGTGTCCCTCAAATACAGACTACACTTTTTCACTTCAGTTCACAACATTCTCTCTTTCTATTTAAATAACAAAGGTTTTTCAATCTTCATATCAAACCCTACCATTTATATATTCGGAGACTTTCCAGATCACTCCAGCCCTCAATACAAGGCTATTTTCCTCTGAATTATGAATATAGTCACCCTCTAGCCAACCCATCCATATGATCATGAATCATGTACATTGTTGGATGTTTCATTTACAATAGCTAACTGAGTCTTAAATTGTTTTCTCAATTTTGCTACTGTTGGGGTTATTATTATAAGATAGTAAGAGGGTGGGCCATGGTGGCTCAGCAGACAGAGTTCTCACCTGCCATGCCAGGGACTGGTGCCTGCCCATGCAAAAAAGAAAAAAAAAAAAACGATAATAAGAGATGACTAGTTACAAGAATCATATCTGTTTATCTTTGTATCACCAGGAGCCAGAAGAAAGAGAATTTGTTAAATGAATAAATTAAATAATATATTTAGGCACTGCCTTCCTAACTATTCTGTAAGTTCCTTGACAATACAGAAGAGTTTATCCTTTGAATTCCACGTAGTATCTGGTATAGGAGTTATCACACATCAGGTACTCTAAATATTGACTTAACAATTAAAAATATATAAAAGCCCTTTTTTCAAACAAAAATCAACAACCTAAATCAGGAAAGGGAAGGACACAGCCCTGAACTATTTAAATCAACCATGCTATTTTGAGAGTGAATGTGTGTGGAGGGAAATTAACTTGATAGAGATGCGTGTCACGTTATGTATGAAGGACATACACGTGGGTCTGTGTGGATATGTGTGTGCCTACTCAGAACAGTGTTTCTAAACTCTGGTTTTTACTAGTCACACCAACTTCCATGGATCAAATCCAAATTTCCAGGGAATCCTTGAGTAGGAAAATAGAATTTTAAAGCAACTCCTCACCCCCCTTAGAATTCATAAAAATTGCTGTCTTTCAAGGGCTATAACTGTAGAATGTGACTTAAATATAAAATCATTTTAACTTAATCCAAGGCTGCACATTCCAACCAGAAAATTCTAATAAGGGGCATTAGTACATTTAGCAATCTTCATTTCTGACAGATTCTGTTGAGCGGAAATTCTTTGTCTTCCAGTCGTGAAATGCCAAGAATTGGATAGGACTGGATCTCTAAAATCCAAAGCCGTTTCTCTCACAAGGAAATTGCAGGAAAAGTGAGGACTGAGAAACGAGAGTCCTCTGTGTAGGAACTAACCCCTTCCCAAGTGTTAGGAAAAAAACCTTTCCAAGTTACAAATCATTTTCATGTCAATCATTTTATTTGATCCTCAAAACAATCCTAAGAATAGGGTCAGGGGGATATTATTAGCCCTGCTTTCAGAAAGAAAACTAATTTTCAAAACAGTCATTTTCCAAGATCATAGAGGATTAGAATGCAGGTTTCCTGACTACATTTGCAGATTTCCACCATACCAAGCCACCTCTGAAGCACTATGTGTAGCAAACTTTTATAGTAAAAAATTATTGTATCCCCGAATCTGGTTTTAATTGTACCTATGGGGTCATGACCAAGGAGAGGGGGAATCTTAGGGCCTTATTTGAAAGGTACGTAGATACCTGACTTTATGATGTGATTTGAAGAACTTGGGAAGGGCATTTAACTCCAATTATTAAGCCAGTATCAATGTCAAAGACTCAAACTCCTATATTAGAAATTTGTTTCTTTGAGCTTAATTTATTTCAAGAATGGTCTTTAGAAAACACAAATAATCCTGGGATAGTCAATACATATTCAAAAGATATTTATTTTCCAAGCAGCCAGGATGCTGGTTGAGTTAGGCTTATTTTCCCTCAGTGTGAGCCAACCGTCTTCTCTCAGTCTCCTTATTCCTTTTGCTGTGTTCACAGACACACACACAAGCATACTTACATTATCACTGTTATTTTCAATCACTCTCTTTTCCACAAGGAAGAATTCCAGAGGGTAGCAATTACAAAGGTTTGAATATAGGATTTAGGAAGAGATGGAAAGTTAGAAGCATGCTGTAGAGATTTACGAAAGTGCAGTATCATGGCATATTCAATATTTTGCATTTAATAATGGAGGCATGCTCTGTTTTCCATTTCGCTACTGTCTGTTGTGTATAAATTTCCCTTGGGCAAGGGAATCTTTGGGCAAGGAAGAGTGATGGAAACGGCAGGATTTGGAAATTTCTAGCTCACTACCAAAATACCATAGAAAAGCCTGATGAACCCTGCTCTGTACGCAATGGTAGGAACCGAGATAGGCATTATGGGTAACGAGAACAATAAGCTATGTTTCTAAGCAGAGAGTAGAGACTGTTAGAGTAGAGAAGGAGAGACACAAAATCCCACTATTACATTCTAAGGCAGAACTGCCACAATAAAGGTATGCAGAAGTACTTCACGATGGTGAAAGGAGTGAACAGCTCCACAGTGGGAGTTGGGCAGGTTTCTTGGAGGAGTGATTTGCATCATCATGAGATAAAGGATGACAGAAATTTCAGGGAGAGGAAAAAGTATACACATAAGGCTCACAGCAATGGAAGAGATATGTTTGTAAAATATACAACAAAAATATATGGGGAATTTAAATTTTATCCTGCAGGACACAGAAAAGCATTAAGGTTTACGTACAGAAAAATGATGTGATCAGGGTTATGTTTTAGAAAGGCAGCTATGGGAACAGTGTGGAAGGGGAAGAAAATGGATGAAGCACATTTAGTAAAAAGCTCCGGAGTCAGACCAGGAGAGGGATGCAGGGAGTGAACTAAAGAAAGAACAATGAAGAGATCAGCTAATAAAGTTATGGCGAGAAATGAAGGTCAGCCTACAAGAGTGGAAACAAGATCATGATTGGAGAAGAGAGGAGAGTTTGAGGCTGTTGGAAGGAAAGCAAAGTAGAAAAGGAGCTGAGACGATGCCGGAGAAACAATCTGTCTACCTTATAATTGTACCTGGAAGAATTAATGTCGATAGTGTCTATACTACCCACAAGTAGGAAAAAAGGCTTTGGAATTTCAAGTATCTTACGTATCCTACAGTTTGCTTTGTTTTCACGGCTATAGTATCAACTTGGGGAAAAAAAACCCTCAAGTTTACAAAACATTAAAAGTAAGTTACATTGTGAATTTTTTAAATCAGCATATGTTATGGATTGAATCATGTCCCCAACAAAGACATGTTCCAGTCCTAACTAGAACATGCCAGCGGGTGGGAACAGATTTGTAAATAATATCTTGGAAGATGTTATTCATTAAGATGAAACCAAATTGAATTAGGGTAGGCCCTAATCCAACATGACTTGAGTCCATATTAGCAGAGGAAATTTGGACCCTAGGAAGACGCAGATGGGGTGAAAGATAGCCATGTGACTGATACAGGGGTTGAGATATGGATTGTTGACAAGGAATCACCAGAACTCTACAGACTTCAGAGGAACTCTGATCTTGCCAACACCTTGTCTGGACTTTGAGCCTTCCAACTGTGAGTCAATAAATTCCTTTTATTTAAGCAAACTGGACTGCAGTACTTTGTTATAACAGCCTTGTCAAAGTAAGACAGTATACTATACTTGATGGCCCTGAAAAGTGAAGAAAAGGTAAGAAGGTTCTCAATGCAATAATGTATGTAAAGAAAATATTTAAGAGGCATATTACAAATAGGGGAGAGTAAAGTAACATGAAGGGAAATAAGATTCCTATATTTCATTCAAACTGGTAAAATGTCAATATCAGTACACTGTGATAAGTTATGTGTATATACTGTAATACCCACAGTAACCACTAAAAAGTTATGCAAAGAGATATACTCAAAAACACTACACATAATAAATCAAGATGCAATAAAAAAATGTTCAAGTAACTCACAGGAAAAATAAAATAGAGGGGAAAAAAACCAGATGGAACAAACAGAAGAAAAAG